>PVIH01014146.1:19387-55268 GCA_004025045.1 Sigmodon hispidus | reverse complement strand
ATATTAGGATTGCAACCCCTGCTTGTTTCTTAGGACTGTTTGACTGGAAAATCTTTTCCCAACCCTTTATTCTAAGCCTGTGTCTGTCTTTGCAGTTGAGGTGTGTTTCTTGTAGGCAACAGAAGGATGGCTTCTGTTGTTGTATCCATCTTGTTAGTGTGTGACATTTTATAGGAGAGTTGAGACCATTGATATTAAGTGAAATTAGTGACCATTGATTCATATTTCCTGCCATTTTTGGTGGTAACTTGTTTGTATTTCCTTTCTCTAGGGTATTCTTCTGTGGAATTATTGATCATTTGTGATTTTTGTGGGTGTATCTGGGGTCCTTAAGTTGGAGTTTTTCCTCTAATACTCTCTGTAGTGCTGGATTGGTAGATAGATATTCTTTCAGTCTGACTTTGTCCTGAAATACCTTGTTTACTCCCTCTACAGTCCTTGATAATTTTGCAGCTTACAGTATTCTAGTTTGGCAGCCATGCTGTTTTAATGTCTGTATAACTTCTTACCAAGCCCTTCTAGCTTTCATCAATTCCATTGAATAGTCAGGCGTTATTCTGATGGGTCTGCCTTTATATGTGAGTTGGCCTTTTTCTTTTGCAGCTCTTAAAATTTTTTCTTTGTTCTGTATATTTTGTGGCTTGATTATAATGTGGCGTGCTGAATTTTTTGGGGGGTCATATCTATTTGGTGTTCTGTAAGGCTCTTGTTTCTTTATAGGCATTTCCTTCTTCAGGTTAGGGAAGTTTTCTTCTATGATTTTATTGAAAACATTATCTGTGCCTTAGAGCTGGTATTCTTCTCCTTCTTCTATTCCTATTATTCTCAAATTAGGTGTTTTAATGGTGTCCCAGATTTCCTGAACCTTTTGAGTTATGGCTTTTTTAGTTTTACTATTTTCTTTGACTGATATATCTATTTGAGCTACTCAGTCTTCCACTTCAGAGATTCTGTCTTCCATCTCTTGAACTCTGTTTGTTATGCTTGTATCTGTGGTTTCAGATTTTTTTTCTTCAGGTTTTCTATTTCCATCTTTGTCTCGTTTTGTGCCTTTTTTATTGCTTCCATTTCAGCTTTTATTTCAGCTTTTATTTCCTGGCATGTTTCTTTCATAGATTTGTTCATCTCTTCCATTTTTTTGTTTGTATTTTCTTCTATTTCTTTAAGGCTATTTTTCATATCTTCTTTCAGAGCTTCGATGATCATCAAAAAGGAATTTTTGGTGTTGCTTCTTTCTGTTTCGTCTTCATTGCTCAGTTCAGGTCTTGTATTTGTAAGATCGCCACTCTCTTCTGGAGTTACCATGTTGTTCTTTGTAGTATTATGTAATTTTTTTTGCACTGACGTTTTCCCATGGCTTCAGTGGTTCATGATTAGATGGCTCCTGGTCAGTTGTGGCACTCGGGCTTGTGAGCCTCCAGTCACCTCGCTGGGCAGGGTCTGAGTCTGTCCTTCAGGGACCCCTGTAGTTATCTGTTCACTCAGTTCGAGGTCCAGGTGGGTAGCTGTGGATATTCCCTCAGCAGCAGCTGTGGGTATGGTGACAGGCAGACTTTATCTGCCCCTGCTACAGAGTGCGCTGGGACTTTGCAGGTAGCACCTGGTCCCGGAAGCAAAACTGGAACCGATGGGCTCTCTACCTTTCTTTTACCAAGGATCATATTTTTCTCTCCTGGTCCTGGGGCTACTGCTGATTCAAATTGTTTAGACAGTCGCTCTAAATGTCTCAAGTGTGTGCATGAATTTTAAATTTTTTCTTAGTTTTAACTTGTTTCAACAGATTTCCTTTTTATAGACAAACTGAATTCACTTTACTTTTCTTGTATAAAAACCTTTATGTGGTAGCCACAGCTGGAGCCTGGATCCTCTGAACAGAGACTCTGATGTGAGCTGTGACAAGATTATTAGTGAATTCTTGATAAGGAGACTTGGTGAACATAGTCTATTTCCAGAGGTCAGGGGTCAGGTAGCTGTAAGTCTTAGAGATGGCATTCAAGATGGCTGTGGCAAAGTTGCCCTGAATGACAGTGCACTTCCTGTTGATGGGCATATGCAACCTTCTCCAAAAAAAACAATGAGCTCTGGACTTGCTATAAGCTATTATGGACAAGTCTAGCCAACATGTTTTGGTTTCTATCTTCACAGGTAGATCTGGGAATTGTACTATTGCCTAGTCTTTTACTAGCTGTTTAACCTTTTGAACATTGACAACAATGTCCCTGTGTCAGCTTTAAGCAGTTATAAAAAAGAATATGTCATCTACTGTTTCATACCCATATTAGGTTAAAATGCTGAGATTAAAAAAAAAAAAAACTTTCTGACATAGGAGTCAAAATGACTACCTATAATGTCCTTTAACATACTAAAAGCAATATTCTTTGGACCTTATAAAATCCTCAACCAAGATATAGAAGAGGGCTCTCTTCCCCAGGTTATATGCTCAACCTCCCAAGGCTGACACTAACAACCCATTATTAGGCATCTCTAAGTTACTAGAAGAGAAGTGAATGAAAAAGTAGAACCAACACCATCCTAACAACGGCTTCTTCCTTGAGACATCTGGTGACATGGTGCTGAACTGAAGCTCTGAAATGTGCTGTGACAGCAGCTTTCAAAGCAAACATGCCAGACACCATAAAATGAGATACATGGTAATAAAATTTAACATAGGCCAGATGTCCCTGCAGATATTTGATATCCTGCTGTAAATCCTGTCAGCATTCTATGGTTTATCCTTAGCAGTTCTGTTCCTATAGCCTGACCAAAAGTTTCAAAAGATTAACTCACCCTGTATTCCCTTACCCAATCCTAGAATGCCAGGATATACACCTTCCTACTTGTAGTTTTTCTTTTTTGTGATCAGGGCTCAGGACTTCCTCCTTCACTTGCTGTAATTGAAAGGTTGGATGAGGCCCTTGTCCAGGCTCAAATAAAAGAAATCTTTGTTTTTGCATTGTGAAGTCAGCTTCGTGATAGTCTTATTGGGGTCTTGTGACTTCAGCATAACACTGAAATTAATGAAAGCAGAGCTTTATTTCTAGCAGGCCTTGCTAAGAGCTGCATTTAACTCTCCCAGCTCTAGGAAGTTGGTGCCCATGTAGTGTCACACTTCTTTACTTGGCTTATTGTTTGTACTTAACACAGAGTGCTTAGTCTCTATTTACTATATGCACTGGGCTATTAGGAAGCCATGTCAGCTTCTTTTTTTTTTTTTTTTTTTTTTTTTTTTGATAGCTTACAATGGTTTCTCAGGGCCTTCTTAGAAATACATACCCCATGTTAGGCATCAAAAAGCAAACAAACAAAAAACAAACAAAACAAAACAAAAAAAACAAAAAAGCAAAGTAAATAAATAAATAAATAAATAAACCCACACACTATTTTTGACCACCAGCCACAAATCAAAACAAAGAGATTCTGGTTAGCCACCGCCCCCCCTTTAACTTAAATTAACCCATTAATACTAATCTGTGTCCTGCTTGAGGCTGTTTTACCTCATGAACATATTGTTAATCATGCTTTCTTGCTTCTTCCCTGGCGAGTTGTTCCTGGCTGGCTGACAGTCTTCTCTTCCTTTCTGTCTCCTATTCCACTTCTACCTAGCTATTGGCCTTTAAACTTTTTGTTAGATTAGTCAGGTGCCTTAGGCAGGCAAGCTAAAATAGCAACACACCTTTAAATTGTTAAAAAATGCAGGATAAAGAAAGGCAACATATATTTACAGAGTTAAACAATTATTCTGCAACACAAACAAATGCAAAACATGTTTACACAGTTAAAGAAGTATTCTATTTCACATTATTGTTGGTTGATTGGTATTTTGAGAAAAAGGTTTTTCTGTGTAATTCTAGTTCTTCTGTATCCTCCTTTATAGACTGAGCTAAAACACACAGAGATCTGACCGCATCCACCTCCCAAGCACTGGGAATAAAGGCCAGTGCCACCAGTCCTGGTCAGTATAGTATTTTGAAAAAGTAAAATAGACAACTGGTACTCTTTAAATAAGTTTTAATTTTTTTGGTGAGGCTACATTCCTAGTAATTTTGGTAATACTGCCTGAGCATCTTAGTTCAATGATACCTAATAAAGATGCTGTGAATCTGCTCATCTGGGAACATTTTATATTAATAATGAACAAAAAGCATTTTGATTTGTTTTAAAACAAGTAAATTCTTATATTTTTGATTGTGAACCTAGCCTTTAATGGCTGAGCCATCTCTTCTGAGCTAATTTACTTTGGGACATCTTGTCTTTTCTGCAGAGGGGATTGGGGCTTGGGAGGAGAGAGGCTAAAGACTGACTTGGAGGGTTCCAGAGGTGGAAGAGAGTTGTAAAAAGGGGATACATGGATAAATTATAAGACTTCATACTATAAAAATAAAAATAAAGCAAAATGGAAGATAGGAAGCCTATTGTTAAAAAAAAAAAAAAGAGAGAGAGAGAGAGAGAGAGAGAACATGCCTCAATTGTTGATAGGAGTGTAAACTTGTTCAGCCACTCTGGAACGTAGCATGGTGGTTTCTCAGAAAAGTGGTAATCAATCTCCCCAAACATCCAGCAATACCACTATTGGGCATATACCCTAAAGATTCACATTCACGTCCCCAAATCATTAGCTCAACTATGTTCATAGCAACATTATTTGTAATAGCAAGAACCTGGAAACAACCTAGATGCCTCTCAACTGAAGAATGGATTAACAAACTGTGGCACATCTACACAATGGAGTACTACTCAGCAGTAAGAAAAAAATGATATTACTCTAAAATTAGCTGGCAAATGGATGGAACTGGAGACTATTCTCCTTAGCAAGGTATCTTAAACCCAGAAAGATAAGCAGGGGATGTACTCACTCATTAGTGAACTTAAAAAATAAAAGTCATTGTATACAAGAGCTCAAGGCTAGAACATAGGTAAATGACACAGTGCTTCACTTTGGCATTGATGGTTTCTGGCAGGGGTGTGGGTAAGGAAGGACT
Organism: Sigmodon hispidus; assembly: GCA_004025045.1. Lineage (NCBI taxonomy): Eukaryota > Metazoa > Chordata > Mammalia > Rodentia > Cricetidae > Sigmodon > Sigmodon hispidus. The sequence goes on along the minus strand of PVIH01014146.1, from coordinate 50,289 downwards.
CATTTTCTTTAAGGTGATAGCCACAGGGAGTTTGGATATGATCCAGTAAGTAAATGAGAAGCATGAATGGACTTATTTGTAAATAGGGAGGTCATTAGAGTAGGTATGAAACTGAGAAGACTGAAAACTGAGTTTGATGGAGTACATGATATAAAATCACCAAATAATAAATAAAAATATTTAAAAATTAAAAAAACAAATAAATTCATTACTAAAATATAGATATTTAATATCTTTGTTAATATTTCTGAATATTTATTTATGAGATGGCTCTAGCATTAAGAGCATTGTTTGCTTTTCCAGAGGTACCGAGTTAAATTCCTAGTCATCACTTAGTGGCTCATAACCATCCATAATGAGATCTGTTGCCCTCTTGGTCTGTAGTCATGAATGCAGACAGAATAATTTATACTTAAAAAAATAAATAATCTTTAAAATGTATTTTTAGTTTATTATTTATACATATTACATATGATTTATATAAATCTAATATTGTTTTCTATAGAAGTATGATATAAAGTAAATAATTCTAATTTGACACATCAAATACTCATCTGTAAAAATTATTTTAAGATAGTTCTTCTGTTATTCATTATAATTTCATATATTCATAGTCCTGATGTTCCTATAAATTTTGTATCTATTCTTACCATGAATAAAACTATATTTAGTGCTAACATAGAGTGGATAAAAATTGAACATTACCTTTATTACATCTTTAAAATTTGTATGAATTCAAGGTTGGAACTTATCTATTTACAAAGTACAGTGGTTACTTTATGGGTAATATTACCTAGGCAATGGGATTCTATTATTTATTAAACACTGACATTGCCTTTACTCTAAAACCATATATCCTGCTTTCATTTCAGTTACTATGATGAAATACTCTGACAAAAAGTAACTTAGGGGAGAAAGAAGTTTATATCAATTCATAATTTCATGTTACAATCTGTCACAGGAAGAAAGTCACAGTGGCAGAGCCCAGCATGTCATATCACATCCACAGACAAGACAAAAAAACAAAAAACAAAAAAAAAAAAAACCTCTTTGTTCATGTATGTGCTTCCTTAATTGGGATTAGCTTGATTTTTATTCTCTTGAACTTCAGGTCACCTGGTCTTGTCTAGGGAATGAGGCTGACAACAGGGTTTATGTATTACTATATTATTAAACATTATTATGATCATATGTCCACAAATATGACCATAGACTAATACAATATAGCCAATTGTACATAGCTTCATTACTTGAGTGGTCTAGATAATTTCAATTACTTGAGTAAAACTAATAAGCATTCAGTAAAAATTGATTAAAAAAAGAGACCATGCAGCAGGGAAAACACCTGCAGGCCAGAAATATTCATTAGAACTCCAGTGTGTTGGACATTCATTCTACAAATCCTGCCTCAATCACCAAATCATCCTAACACCAGGCAACCTCAATGATTCCTTAAAACCCATAGATCACCAGCATCTATTGAATCAAAAGTAGTTATCTGAGACCTACAGCTGGCCAGTTCCAACTGGATCAAGAACAACCTTATTGGATATCTGAGATCCAAAATTCACCATCAACTACTGGAGCAAGAGTCATTTTCTGAGATCCAGAAGTCAACAGCTTGGATCAAGAACCCCTACTGGATTAAGAGATCCTACTGAGTCAAGAGCTCATATTTGACCCGATTGAATTTCTGAGAAACAGAATGAAGAGTTCAGATTAGACAAAGAGAGGATTACTGAGACAGACACATACCAAGAGTAAATGGCTTCAAATCAGCTCTCTAAGACACAAACAAATTTAGGATTGATCTAAGGAAGCAAAGATCAGGTGTCAGTAAAAGAATATATATAATAACAAAACATAATATAGCACCACCAAAACCTGGTGGTTCTGCGAAAGAAAGACCTAAACAAAACTATATAGAAGCAGAATAAAATAACCTTAAAAAGTTTATAAAGATGGTGGCTGTTGGTTTCTTGTAAATCTCCATTATTATATTTAGATATTTTCCCTGTATTCCTGATCTCTCCAGCACTTTTATCATAAGGCAGTGTTGTATTTTGTCAAAGTCTCTTACAGCATCAAAGGACATGATCATGTAGATTTTTCCTTCAGTTTCTTTGTATGATGGATGAGATTTACTGGGTTTTTTTTGTAAGTTGAACCATTCCTGCATTTCTGCAATTTGGTCAAAGTGGATGATACTTTTTAAGAATAGTTGTATACAGTTTGCCAAAATTTTGGTGAGGATTTTAGCATAAATATTCATGAGGGAAATTGGTCTGTAATTCACCTACTTTGTTGCGCCTTTGAGTGGCTTGGGCATTAGGGTAATTGTGGAATCATAAAAAGAATTTGGCAATATTCTTTCAGTTTTAATTGTAGAAAAAAGTTTGAGAAGTAATGGTACTAAATTAAAGCTACCCCACTAAAATCAGGAATTAGACAACAATGTCCTATTTCCCCTTATCTATTCAGTATAGTACTCAATGTTTTAACTAAAGCAATAAGAGAATGAAAGGAGATTAATGGGATACAAATTGCAAAAGAAGAAGTGAAACTATCTCTATTTGAAAACAATATACATGTATACATAAGTGACCCACAAAATTCTAGAAGGGAACTTCTACGGTTGATAAATACCTTCAGCAATGTAGCAGGATACAAGATTAACTAAAAGAAATCAGCAGCCTTCTTATACACTAAAGATAAAAGAGCTGAAAAAGATATAAGGAAGACATCACCCTTTATAATAGTTGCAAATAGCATTCAATAACTAGGAATAAATACAACCAAAGAAGTAACAGATTTATATGACAAAAACTTTAAATTACTGAAGAAAGAAATTGAAGATGATATAAAATGTGAGGATCTCCTATGTTCCTAAATAGGTAGGATCAACATAGTAAAAATGACAGTTCTACTGAAAACAATGTACAGATTTAATGAACTTCCCATCAAAATTCAAACACAATATTTTTTGGGCTTTGAAAGAATATTCAATTTCATTTGGAATAACAGGAAAGCCAGGATTGCCAAAACAATTTTGCTCAACAAAAGAACCTCAGGAGGCATCACCATCCCTGACTTCAAGTAATGCTCTAGAGCTACAGTAATAAAAACAGCCTGGTACTGGCATAAAAATATACTTGAATGAATAAAATTGAATTGAGGATCTGGGCAATAACCCAAAAACCTATGAAAACCTAATCTTCGACAAAGAGGCTCAAAATATTCAATAGAAAAAAAGATAATATCTTTAACAAATGACGTTGGCAAAGCTGGATGGTTGTATGTAAAAAAACACAAAAAACTCCAAGCCTGTCAACCTGCAAAAAACTCAAATCCAAGCCCATCAAAGACCTCAACATAAACCCAGCCACATTGAACTTGATAGGTAAGAAAGTAGGGTATACTCTCCAATGAATTAGCCTAGGTGACCATTTCCTACATATAAGACTAGAGGCAAAGACATTAAGAACAAAAATCAGTAAGTGGGACATCTTGAAACTGAGAAGATTCTGTAAGGCAAGGACCACAGTCATTAGGACAAAATGACAACCTACAAAATGGAAAAAGATTTTCACCAACCCTACAAGCAACAGAGGAGTGATCTCTAAAATATATAGAGAACTCAAGAAACTAGAGCCTAAAACCCTGAATAACCTAATCAAAAACTGGTGATCAGAACTAAAAAGGGAATTCTCAGCAAAAGAAATACAAATGGCTGAAAGATAGATTGAAAAAGTGCTCAACATTTTTAGCCATCAGAGAAATGCAAATCAAAACAACTTTGAGATACTACCTTACATTTGTCAGATAGGGTAAGATAAAAGACACAAATGACAGCCTATGCTGGAGAGCTTAGGAACAAGGGGAACACTTCTCTAGCTTGTTCAGACACTCTAGAATGTAGTATGGCAGTTTCTCAGAAAACTGGGAATTAATCTTCCCAAGGATCCAGCAATACCACTTCTGGGCACACATGCTAAAAATGCACATCATACTCCAAAGGCATTAGTTCAATTATGTTCATATCAGCATTATTCTCAAGAGCAAAAACCTGGAAACAACCTAGATGCCCCTAAACTAAAGAATAGATTAACAAATTGTGGTACATCAATACAATGTAGTACTACTCAGCAGTAAGAAAAAGCGATATTCTAAAATTTACAAGCAAATGGATGGATTTGGAGAATATCTTCCTGAGCAAGGTATTACAAACCCAGAAAGATAAGCAGGAGATGTACTCACTCATTAGTGGAATTCAAACAAAAAAGGAAAGAGCAAAGCATGTCCAAGCTGCAAACCACAAACACTGAACAGTTTTTTAATCTGAAAGACCTTGGACAGGAACCTTGGATCCCATTCCCTCCTGAGCAACACCTGACTCAGCCTTGATGTTGGGGTGAGGAAAGTGGATCTTCCTGGAGTGAATGCTGAACTAAGCCATAATGGAACCTTGGGAACTACTACCCATGCTCGGGAGGAGATAAAAAGATGTAAAGAATAGAGAATAACTGGAAGGAGTGTGAGGAGGAAGGGAGTTTGAACAAGGATATGCACAGATAAAAGATATGACTTTATTCATAATAAAAAAATCAAAAACAAAAAAATTAAAAAATTAAAAAATTTATAAAGCATCAAAATAGCTTTATAAATATAACCAGACAAAGACTCAACAAAAAAAAAATATGGAATCTAACAGATGTTTTGATGCAAATGGACCTAATAAATTTTTATAGGATCTTTCATCAAAACTAAATGAATATACACATTTCTGAGTATTCCATGGAACTTGCCCTAAAATTGACCACATACTTGTTCCTAAGGCAAATAAAATCAAACACAAAAAATTGAAGTAATCCTTTGTATCATATCAGACCACCAAGTTAGAATTCAACAACATCAAAAATCACAGAAATCTTTTCATCCACTCTGGAATATGGTTTCGAGGTTTCTCAGAACACTTGGAATCATTCTCTCTAAGGATCCAGCATACCACTCTTGAGCATATAACCTAAAGAAACACATTCACACCCCAAAAATCATTAGCTCAGCTGTGATTATAGTAGCATTATTTGCAATAGCAAGAACCTGGAAACAACCTAGATGCCCCTCAACCGAGGAATGGATTAACAAACTGTGGTATATCTACACAATGGAGTACTACTCAGCAGTGAGAAAAAATGATATCCTAAAATTTGCACACAAATGGATGGATTTGGAGAATATCCTCCTGAGCAAGGTCTCACAAGCCCAGAAGGACAATCAGGGGTTGTACTCATTCATTAGTGGATTTTAAGCCAAAACATTCTTTTTTTTTTTTTTTTTTGAAAGAGGATAGTTGAAAAAAAGTGATGAACAATAAACATACACACACAAAACAAAGCAATTCTTCTGTTTTATTTATAGAAGTGTTGCTTAGCAGTAATTTGTGGTGGCCAAATGCATCCATGGGCATTAGCTGTGGCTTACTGTGCTTTCTTCATGTATAGCTGAGCCTACCAGGGTTGACAAGTTTTAGATTTTATTTTTTATGTTTCATGTATTTTAGCGAAAAGAGAAGATTTATGGCTCTTATGAGTTTTTTTGTTATCTATTTTGAATGTTTTGCTTTTTTATATAATGTTTGACACTTATTTTTAAAATAACCATAAAAAAGATAATGAAAGCTTTCAAAATATTGAAAACTTCCTTAAAGAAATAGAAGAAAAAATAAACAAAAAATGAAATAAATAAATAAATAAATCTTATAAAGAAAACCAAGAAATAAAACCAATAAAACAGGTAAAAGAAACAGTTCAATATCTAATTACTGAAATAGAAGCAATAAATAAAATGAAGAAATGCTGAAAATGGAAAGTACAAGAACAACAACTACAAATTTAAGCAAAATCAACAGAATGCAATAAATGAAAGAAAGAATATCTGTCTTGAAAGATTCAATAGTGAACAGAGATACTTTTGGAAATAAAAAAGCACTAAAGCCAAAAAAGTACTATCACAAAGTATCCAAGAATATTGGGATATCATGAAAAGACCAAATTAAAGAATAATAGAAATATTTTTGTTGGTTAGCCAAGTCAGGGTGCAAGTGAAGAAAGACTTGTTTTCTTTAAGGATTGGGCCACAGGGGGTTTAATTATGCTCCAGTAATTAAATAAACAGCATGAATGAACACTTTTGTAAATGAGGAGATCATAAGTATGGGTATGAATCTGAGAGGACTGATAACTGAGTTTGATGGAGTGCATGATGTAAAATCACCAAGTAATTAATATATATATATGTATATATATAAAACAAAATAATCATTGTTTTTGAAAAAAATTAAATAAAAAGCTCAAAAAGTGAACAATAGAAATAACAGAAGACTATGAGCTCAAAAGGCCAGAAAATATCTTCAAAAAATTATAGAAGCAAACTTTCCCAATCTAAAGAAGAAAATGCCTATAGATAAAGAAGAAGCTCACAGGACACCAAATAGACTAGACCCCTCAGAAATTCTGCTACTCAAATAATAGTCAAGCTGATAAACCTGTAGAATAAAGAATATTAAGAGCTGTCAAATGAAAGGGCCAAGTAACTTATAAAGGCAGACCCATCCAAATAATATCTGACTACTCAAAAAAAAAAAAAAAATGGAAAGCCAGAAAATCCTGGTCAAATGGTATACAGACCCTAAGAAATCAATATTTCCAGTCTAGACAACCAAACCCAGCAAAACTCTCAATTATCACAGATGGAGTAAACAAGACATTTCACAACAAAACCAGATTGTAACAATACCTATTTGCAAATCATACCCTACACAAAGCACTAGAAAGAAAACTTTATCCTAAGAAGGTAAATACATTGACAAAGCCACAAACAATAGATAATCTCACAGAAGAAAATACCAAAGAAGGGAAACGCTCAAATCCAATATCACCCAAACTAGCAGGAATTAATAATCACTGTTCATTAACGTCTCTTAATATCAATAGACTCAATTCATCTATAAAAACACACAGGTAAACACAATGAATACAAAAGCATAATACAACCTGTTGCTTACAAGAGACATACCTCAACTCCCCAAAGATAGACACTAACTCAGAGTAAAGGATTGGTAAAAGACTTTCTAATCAAATAGATCTAAGAATCAAGCTATTGTAGCTACCTAATATCTAAAAAATTAAAGTCAAACTAAAATCAACCAAAAGTGATCAGCATGGACATCACTTACTCATCTGAGGAACAATCCACTGAGATGGATAAAATCTCAATCCTGAACATTTATGTACCCAATACAGGATACCACTATATGTAAAAGAAACAGTAAAAAAGCTTAAATATTTCATCAAAACTTACAGATTATTGCCTTGAGACTTCAATACCCAACTCCATTCAATGGACAAGTCTACGAGACAGAAACTTAACAGAAAAATAAGAGATCCAACAAATTTTATGACTAAAATGGACTTAGTAGATATATAAAGAACTTTCTACCCAAACACACACACACACAAATACTTTCTTCTCCAGTAAATCATACAACTTACTCTAAAAATGATCACATACTCAGTCATTAAGCAAATGTGAACAAATAAAAAAATAATATAAATATCCCCATGTATTTTATCAGACCAACATGAACTAAAGTTAGAGTTCAAAATAAAGAAACACAGAAATCATACAAACTCATAAAAATGGGACATCACTCAATTTAACCTCCTACGGGTCAAGGAATAACTAAAGAATAAAATTAAATTTTTAGTATTCAATGAAATTGAACCCAAAACATACCTAAACCTAAGGGACACAATGAAAGCAGTACTAAGATAAAGTTGATAACTAAGTTTCTACATAAGAAACTTGGGAAAATCTTAAATAAGGGACTTAAGAGAACAGCTAAAACCTCTAGGACAAATAGAAACAAACTCATTCAGAATGAGTAGATGGCAATAAATAATCTAAATCAGGGGTGAAATAAATTAAATTGAAACAGAGAACAATACAAAGAATCATTAAAAATAGAGGTGTTCCTTTGAGAAAGTCAACAAAATAGACAAAACCTTATCCAAACTAAACAAAAGAAGGAGAGACTAACAATAAGAATGAATAGAGGGAATAATAACAGACACTAAAGAAATCCAGACAATTTTAGAAATCATACTTCAAAAAAACTGTACTTCATTAAATTGGAAAACCTAAAAGAAATGAACAGCTTTCTGAACACATACCATTTAATAAAATTACACCAAAACTAGATGAATGTACTAAGTAGACTTATAACCCCCAAGGAACTGGAAGCAGTAATTAGACAGTCTTCAAAGCAAAAAAGAAAAAAAACAAAGGCCAGGGACAGATGTTTCCAGTGCAAAATTCTACTACATTTTAAAAGAAAAACTAATATCAAATTGTGTCATACAATACAAACCAAAGAAACATTGGCAAACTCTTTTTATGATGCTACAGTCTCCCTGATATTCAAGTCACACAAAGATTCAACAAAGTAAGAGAATGACAGGCCAATTTCCCTCATGAACATTGAGGCAAAAATTGTCAATAAAATACTGGCAAACTGAACTAAAGAACATATATAAAAAAAAAATAAGGCATCATGATCAAGCAGGCTTCACTCCAGAGAAACCTACAAAAAAACATACATGAAACTGTCATTGTCATCCATTATATGAACTACTGAAGAAAAAGAACCACATAATAATTTCATTTGATGATGAACATTGATAAAATCCAACACTCCTTCATGAAAAAAGTCCTTGAAAAATCAGAAATATAGAAAAAAATACCTAAACATAATAAAGGCAATATACAACAAGCCAATATCAAAAATCAACTTAATAGAGAGAAACTCAAAACAATCTCACTAAAATCAAAGCTTTCAACTATCCATATCTATTCAATACAGTCTTTGAAATTTAAGTTAGAACAGTTAGACATCCAAAGATCAAGGGAAAAAAATGGGAAAGGAAGAAGTCAAACAATCATTATTGTGCATATGATATGATAGTATACATTAGTGACCCCAAAATTCTGCCAAGGAATCCCTACAGCTGATAAACACCTTCAGCAATGTATCAGGATACAAGAACAACTCCAAAAAGTTAATAACCCTCTTATACACAAAAGATAAAATTGTTGAAAAAGAAATCAGAGGAACATCATCCTTTACAATAGCTTCAAATAGCATGTGGTAATGCTAACCAAAGAAATTAAAGACCTGTATGACAAGAACTTTAAGTCACTGAGGAAAATTAATAAAGATATCAGAAAATGGAAAGATTTCCAGAATAGGTAGGATAATCATAGTAAAAACGGCAATTTTTCCAAAAGCAATCTACAGATTCAATGCAATCCCCATTAAAATTGCAACAAAATTATTCACAGAACTCAAGAAAAAAATACTCAACTTTTTATGGAATAACAAGAAACCAAGGGTTGCCAACACAATCCTCTTAAATAAAAGAATTTTGGAAGACATCATGATCCCTGACTATAAGTTCTACTATACAGCTTCAGTAATAAAAAGCCTAGTACTGGTATAAAAATTGACTTGTGGATAAATGAAATCAAATTAAAGTTCCTGATATTAATCCACACACCTATGAACATCTGATTTTTGACACAGAGAACAAACTATACAATGGGAAAAGCTAGCATCGTCAACAAATGGTACTGACATAACTGAACAGTAGTATGTAGAAGAATATATATAGATTCATATCTGTCACCCTGCTCAAAACTAAAATACAAGTGTATCAATAATCTCAATATAAGCCCTGTTACACTGAAACTGATAGAGAAATCAAGTGGGAGTAGCCTTTGAACACACTGACACAGGAGACCTCTTCCTAACTATAGCACCTGTACAAAGACTCTGAGAGCACCAGTTAATAAATGGTATTTTCTGAAACTGAGAAGCTTCAGTAAGGCAAAGGTCTTGCTCCACAAGACAAAACAACAGCCTACATAACTGGTAAAGAAGTTCAACAACCCTACATCTGTCAGAGGACTGATCTTTAAAATATAGAGAACTAAAGAAACTAGAAATCAAAAGCCCCAAAATCCAATTTAAAAATAAGGTACAGAACCAAATATGGAATTCTCAACAAAAGAACTCCAAATGGCTGAAAAACAGTTAAGGAATTGTTCAACATCCCTAGTCATTAGAGAAATACAAATCAAAACAACTCTGAAACCCTCCTCCATTCTTGGTGGAAATGTAAACTTGGACAGCCATGTTGGGAATCAGAATTGCAGACCCTCAATCTATCCAATGATCCAGCAATTCTATTATTAGGCATAAAGCCAAAGGATGCACATTCTGATCCCAAAGGCATTAGCTCAACTATGTTAATAAAAGTATTGATCATAATAGCCAAAACATGGAGAAAACACATCTGAAGAATAGATTAAATAGTTCTACATTTGTACAATTGAGTGTTATTCAGCAGAAGTTGGATGACATTCTAAAATTTGTAGACAAATGTATGGATCAGGAGAGTATCATGCTAAGTGGGGTTACATAGCACTAGAAAGATAGACACGGTTTGTACTCACAAATAAGTGGATTTTAGATGTAAAATGAAGGATAAATAAACTACAATCCACAACCCGTGAGCAGCTAGGGAACAGAAGGAAGTTAAGAGAGTCATCCTTAGATTCCCCTGGAAAGGAAAAACAGAGGTTTCCTCAGTTAAGAGTAATCATAGTGGTTGGGAGGACAGCAAGGAGCGGTAGGAAGAGAATATGAAAGAACTGGATGGTTTAGTGGGGGAAGCAACAAAGATTGAGAGCAAACAAGTAGATATCATAATAGAGGGAGCCATTGTAGGATTAGAGAGAAACCTGGAGCTAGGGAAACACCCAAGAAACCACATGATGAGCCCAGCTAAACCCTAAGCAATAGATTAAGAGAATGTGTAAACTGGACTTTCCCTCTGCTTTGGACAGGGGTCTCAGTTTCAAAGCCTCAGTCCTTCTCTGATGACACAGTTCACCCTGGATGCGGAGTCCGGCCATGCAAGGTTCCTCTCTGAGTTGTGTGTATAGGAACCCCTCACAGCCAAATCCTACCTCCTGTATGTTAGGGAGATCTTTAGATCAGACTCGAGGGATTGACCCCAGTCCCAGAGAGGGACTCTGGATGAGCGGTCCAGGTGCCGGAATCTCAGACTTGTTTTCTTTAAAGGTCTTGCCACAGGGAGTTTAATTATGCTCCATTAAGTAAGAGAGCAGAACAAATGGGCAGTTTTGTAAATTGGTAGATCATAAGAGTGGGCATAATTCTTATAATTGTGATATTTGAGTTTGATGGGGTGCATGATGTAAAAACACTAAATAATATATATATATATATTATATATAAGTTATATATATACACATTTTTAAAAATTGAAAAAAGAAATACTATGATTAATGCCAGGGATTTTTGTAATTTTTTCTGTTATTGCTCTTTTTTGGTTTTAGTATGGAGTTTTTTATTATATTTCAAGTATTTCAATGTTACAATGTATGCATTTGTTAAAAATCATTCATTGAATTTAGGTTTAATTTTACTATCTAAAAACTCACCAGCTTTTTCAGACTCTTCAATTCATTGAAATAAATTTACAATGTATGTCTGTCCTTATGATTTTCTGGAATTTCATTCATATCTGTTTTAATTTTTGCCTTTGAATTTATAGTGTTACTAAAGTAGGTCTTGCCTTTTTTTGTTTAATTTGGTTAAGAATTTGCCAATTGTGTTTAATCCTTAAAAAATAAAAAAAAAAAAATTATGCCCAGGTCTATAGATGGCTTAATGGTTAAGATCACTGGCTGCTTTTCCAGAGGATCTTGATTCTATTCCCAGCCCATATTATGGCTCACGACCAACTGTAAACCAGCTATGGGGAACTGCCACTTTATTCTATCCTCTATAAGCACCAACTGTTCATGTGGCACACAAAGATGAATATAGGTAAAGCAGTCATACACATAAAATAAAAATTAGAAATTTAAAAATCTCTATGCCATTCAAAACAGAAATCATTAAATTTTCCAAAGCCTGTGCTATATTCTAAATAATTTTAGATTTGATGGGTGAGGAAACTGAGGTACAGACAGCTTGAACCTTCTACCAGATGTTATTCATACAAATAGAAACTAAATGGAATAATCTCATTGTTTTATCAAAGTCAGAGAACAGCCCTGGGGCTGGAGAGATATCTCTGTGGTTAAAAGCACTGATTTCTGTTCCAGAGGACCTGGGTTCAATTTCTAGCACCCACATGGCAGCTTACAACTGTCTGTAACTCCAATTAGAGAGAACCCAACACCCTCACACATACACACAGACATACCTGCCGGCAGAACACCAATACACATAAAATAATATAAATAATTTAAAAAAAAAAAGAGGAGGGAGAGGAGTTCGGGGATTTAGCTCAGTGGAAGAGCATTTGGCCAGCAAGCACAAGACCCTGGGTCCTCAGCCACAGGAAAAAAAAAAAAAAAAAAAAAAGGTAGAAAGAAAGAGGAGGGAACGTGAGGGATTTGAAAAGAAGGGAAGTGTGGGAAAAGTGGTGAAAGCATACTTTAAAGTTTTTAATATGAAAAACAAAAAGTAACACAGAACTATGTATTAAGATTAGTTAATTTTAAACTTTGAAGAAACAACTTCGCATTTTAGTTATGGTTAAATGTAAACATTGAGCAAGAAAAATATTATTACTTTATGATACTATGTTTTACTTATATTTATATGTTTTTGTTTGACTTATAAAATATGTAATATTATTTAAAAAATACTGAAGTTGGTTTTAGCAATATATTTTAAAATAAGTGAAATATAGATATTAAGTTATAAGTTAAAATAAGATATTTACCTACTAGATTAGCAGTTCTCAAACTTTCAAATGCTGCTATGTATTAATATAGTTCCTCATGTTTTGGTGATGCTCAACCATAAAATTATTTTATTGCTGCCACTAACTAAATTTTCTAGTGTTATGAATTTCAGTGTAAATATTTTGTTTACGACATAAGTGATATGAGCCCCCACCATGGGGATTGTGACTCATGAGTTGAGAAACTTTGCACTAAATCTAAATAACCCTTGTTCCCTGTTTCATAGCAACATACTGCTCATTTGCTCTCCATCTTTATTGCCTTCTCAAACACTGATGTCTAGTAGCACTGATCTGTGATTTCCTTCTGCACACACCAGCTGAGCCTGCTTAAGTGCATACTCTTGCCTGGGCATGCCCTCCAACTTCTGATTGAAACTTAAGACAGAAGCACAAGCTCCCCTGCCCCTACCCTTTCAGCCATTTTGACACTTGTTATTTCCACTGACATTCTGTCTCGGACTTTCCCCAGTGCAACCTCTATTAAGTGTTCCTGTTTCTTCATCTCATACTATTTTGGAGAATCCATTTTTGTTGTTGCTATTGTTATATGTGGCATATGTTTACTATCAGTCTCAGTATTAACACTGTTTCTGGAAGGCAATAACTTTTTTTTAACAGTTATTGTTAAGCTTTCATTACTAAATAAAAATTAAAAGTTTCCATCTGTGGTGTTCAGGCAGGATACTCAGGAGTTCAGGATACTCATGCTTTAGCCTGAGATATTGGAGATTTAATATTAAAACATCACAAAATACATCAAAACAAAACATAGTATTTGAAATAAAGACCAATTAAATATTTATTTCTTGAATAAGTTGATGGCTTTTTGAAATTCTTAACTGGCATTTTCTCAAATTTATACCTAATTTTAATAAAAATTATTATGGGCCACTATGGATGTAAGTTAATTTTATTCATCCTTCTATGACTTCTAAACAATTGGAGAATATTGTAACTAAAGATTTAAATGTATATTTTAAATAAATTTTAATTTTAATCTTTCCTTTTACAATATGTTTTATGCCCATAGAATATATGTTTAAATGTGTACTTCTATATAATAAGCACAGTACATGTTTATAAAAAAACAAGTTCTTTTGATAAATTATAGTTAAAGTTAGAGGATATGTTAAAACTACAATAAGAGAAATAAACCAAATTATACTATCCAATATATGACATATGTTTTTCAACAAAAATGAGATTAAACATAAGTAGCTGATGCATTTTTCTTCAAAAATTAGATAAAATTAGCAAACTATTTTTTCTAAATAAGATTTTATGTAAAATGGCAATGTGTATATTAGCATACTGTGAAATATTATCACTGGTGATTATAATTAAAGTACATTAGTCAAAATAAAGAATAAGGTACATTTTATGGTAGAACAGCATTGGTGATTTTCATATTCATTTTTTATAATAAATTATCAGTAATATTTAGTAACTTTTAGTAAGTCTCTCAGTTATTACTGGGGGTGTATTTTAATAACAAATAATAATGTTAATTTTACTAACAGCAAGTATCTCAACATTTTTCTTTATAATAAACATTAAAATAGAGAAAAACCTGGTTCATTCTATTAGGCTACATACAAAAGGATAATAAGACAATTTAAATATGATAAGTAATAATGATACCAGCATAGCTGAATTTTTATATTGTTGAGGTTTTTGCAGTATTCTACAAAGGAAGTTTATTACATAATGCATAGTTAAAAAAAAAACATTTTGCCTATAGATTTGGTGGAGTTGTTTGCTATCAAGCCTCTCAGGAGTTCTCTTATTCCTGGTATTTACACTGTAGGTCACCATATCATTCAAATTGTCTTCTGTCCTCTAAATAGAGTACCATGCATGTATATGTATAAATGCAAACATAGACAATTTCATAAAAATTAATGTAAAATACTTTTAATGAAGACAACTTTTCCATGAAAATATCTAAAAAAATGACAAAAATATATTTGATCAATCCATCTATTTATTGGAACTTCTAAACTGAAACCTACTACGTCTAACTTTCAATGCATAAGGGACTGATACCATCAACACAATCTAGATCATGCTTTAGCTTTCTAATCTGTTTATGTATTTGAAGATATGTCAACTGAGGCTCTGGTATGTACTCAGGACTCTTTAGACATTGGAGACATAGCAGTTAACCAACCATTTAGGGCTCTGCCTTAGTGGAATTTTCAGTCAAATTTGGAGAGAAAGGACACAAATACTACAGTGTATAGCATGTAGTACAGAGCAATAACATGTGCCTGAATTCATCCTTTCTAAATTCCGGGTTCTACCTTCTCATGTGCTATGCCCTGTGATATGTTCATCAGGAAGTTATGTACATTTAAATAAACAAAATTTCACTCATACATACCTGATAATAGGTATAATCTGAGTGAATTAGTCATCTGACACATATTCCCTTGTTGACACATGTCCAATAGTTGCTCAGAGACTACAGAGATCTCTTAGCTCAATACTGCCATGTTGTATCATTTGGGTGCCTAGAAATAAATTCCACCTTTAGTATTTGCTTTCTCATTCAGTATGCATCTATCCATAAAGTAATTAAGAGAAGCCTCCCTGAAACTCTAGAACTCCAGTTTTTTGTTTTTGTTTTTTTTTTATCAGACTCTTTCACTTAAAGTCTACAGATATTATCTGTTAGTGCTCCCTGAAAAAGACAAAGACTACCTATCCAAAGAAAACCAAACCATAATAACAAACAAACAAACAAAAGATGTAAGAAATTCAATTTTGCTGGTAGCCAGGACTCCGAAAGAGAATAAATCCCCAAACATACAGCTTATTGTAATTATATTATCAAAAATAAAATTAAGCACCCCACAAGACAGAGCTCAGAAAATGCATAGGACTTAGAGAAATCAATTTGTCACTGTCAGCACATAAGTAATTATAAGATTAAAGGTGCCAATGAAATTTTTTATACTATGTGCAGAAAATAAAACTACATTACCATGAGACCTAGAAAAAAAGTAAAATGCTTGAAAGGGTATTAGAAAAAAGATGTAATATGATGGCAAAGTTGCTTTCATGAGAATCCATGGTTACACAATATCAAGTATCAGAGCATCTTGTGTGTTTGACTGAAGTTACATATGCGACCTGTACTCTAAGGAGAGCTGAGTGCAGCCTATACAAAATTATTATTGTATTTGAATATTATAAGGTAGTTTTGTGATATTTTTACCGTACTAAATGGATCCAGTTTGTAACTCTGTATGACAAAATTCTGTTACAATGTTGAAACTTCTTTAGAGAGGTGGGGACAGACAGATAAAGGAATGTCACTGAATTTATCTTTGGATCATTTAATATTCTTTGTTTTAATTTATAAAATAAAGTCTTTTATTATCCATGCATTCCCTTGCTCCCTCTACCTTCCTCTTTCCAACCCCTCCCTGCCAGCCTTCAGCCACCCTCCTCCCCATCCTCCAATCTGCTCCCCAGAAAGGGCAAGAAGTCTCAAGGTGGATCAGCACAGCAGCCACTCCAGGCAAGTCCGATTTCCTTATCCGAATATCATGGCTGAGATAGTTGTTCCTATGGATGGAATGGGCTCCAAAGTGCCAGTTCACACATTGAAACACAGTCTGATCCTGCCCCTCGAGCCTCCACATATTGCCCATGTCAATAGACAGTAAAGGGTTCCTTTCCATATTTATTTTAAAACAGAATAAAGCTCATTAAACAAATTTTTGTTTTCTGAATGCAACTCCTAGTGCATAGATCAGTCTTTAGGATTTAGTCTGCGGTCTCAACACTAACATCAAATGTCAGTAGCACTGGAGATTAATCATGGAATTCTCAGTACCTCAGTGTCCAACATTCAGACTTGTTCTAATGTTCAAATTTCAATTTTCCAAGCACTCAGTTGAATTACACATGAAAAGTTTAGTGAGAAATGTTGTATTCATACTTTCAGGAAAGATGCATTGAAATTCATAGGGAAATTGCAGGAATTAATTCTGTCAAATGACATGGATATAAGTCATTAAAAGATGTAAAAATGATAACAATAAAAGCACAGTAAGATGGCCAACTTTGTAGAATGTAGAATGACTTTTATCCTTATATAGAAAGGAACAAAAATTAAGCAGAAAACTTAAGGCTGGAAAAGGTAACTAATAGAGTTTGAATTTAAAAACTATTTTAAATACCAAGAAGACTGGTTCATTATCAAACAAGGGTATACCCTCTTATTTGCACTAAGCCAGACGTCCTGAGAAAATGATAGTTGTGATGTTTCTAAGAAGGGATGAGATAGGTATTAATTAAGACCTACACATCTGGTTATTTGATTATTTCTTGGAAAAAATGATGTGAAAAAGAAGAGAAATTATGTAAAATATTTAAATATTAGCAGGTGCATATGAAAAAAGGTGATTGTGTAATAGCATAGGTAGAGATATTTGGTGATCTTGTATGTGTGTTTAATAGAAATTTATCATTTTTGCTCCTTTTACCTAGTTATTTAAGAAAGAAGAATGGGGAAAAATAAAATTATAGAACAAGATCCCTTTTCACAGATTTTATGATTTATTCAGTGCTCCTTTCTTTACCTTCAGCTTCTCATATTATATTTTGAGACATTTTTGAGCTGGAAAATAATGAGGACACTTGCTCATCCTTGATATAAGAAAGGTCTTTGGGGAATTCAAGGTTGTGTGACTCTGCTATGTTATAATGACAGCTTTCTCTAACAGCAGAAGGTCCTGGAAAGTATAAATTCCCTTGCTCTTTGTTGGATGACCTTCTGCTCTGAGCAAGCCAGCTCCTTGCACTTCATACTCAATTTTGACTTAGAAACTCTTGTCTCTGGGAAATTTGTCCTTAATTATAGGCAATGCATTCTTCCTTAAATATTTGCAATCATTTTTTAGATAAAGTTATGATATCTTTTAAATTTTTAGACTTGGATTTTACTTGCATAGAAATGTAAGTGTATTGCAAAGAGAAATTTTACTTGCTTTTCTTACCATAAGTTAGCCATCTTTTCATTCTCTACTCAAGGATTCTTCTGCCTGTATTACAAAGGATGAATATAGTAAGTTCAAATACACATATGATAGGGATAGGACAAGTTTTGTAGTGATTACGTTTCAACTGCATATGTACAACAAATACCAACACAAAAAAATTCCAGTGCATAACAAGTGATGAGAAATAATTACATATTGATAATGTTCCACGATTTTTAAGATAAAAAGTCATATTATATTCTAAGGCCAAATGCATTAGTATTCGTCTGATTTGGTATTTCTTTGAGATATTTATTGTCTGGTCTGAGTGCATGCTTGTAACACTGTTTACTGTGTATGCAATTTTTCATGGGTGTGCATGCCTATGTATGTGATAGTGATTTCATATATATATACTTACACACACCTCCCTGTAGAGGACACAGATGATCATTTGTTGTCTTTTACATCACTTCTTTACTATGTTATTAAAAAAAAATCTCTCTCATTGAACCTGGTGCTCAGTTATTGACAAGGTTGGTTTGTCAACGAACTAATTGACCCACCAATCTCTGCTCCACCACACTACTCCATAAGAATATGGTCACTTCCTTCAATAAGGATATACAGGGATGGAAAAAAAATTCAGAGGGAAAGCTGAACACAAAGAAAATATATGTGTAGTAATCTTATTTGGATTTCCACCCTTGATAAGCCATGCTTATGATTATTATCCTCTGTATAGTTATTGTTAACTCTTCAGCATTTTTTAAAATTCTTTTTACTGTTTCTTTGATAAATACAAAATAAAGAAAAAAAAGAAAGAAAACAATAAAAAAAAGAAAAAAACAAAACAAAAAAACAAAAAAAAAACAAAAACAAACAAAAAAAAGTGCTCATCATCTTTAACCATCAGAGAAATGCAAATCAAAACAACTTTGAGATACCACCTGGCACATGTTAGATTGGCTAAGATAAAAAGACACAGAGGACAGCCTATGCTAGAGAGGATGCGGACCAAGAGGAACACTACTCCATTGTTGGTGGGATTGTAAGCTTGTTCAGCCATTTTGGAATGCATTATGGTGGTTTCTCAGAAAACTAAGAATCAATCTCCCCAAGGACCCAGCAATACCACTTCTGGGTGTATACCCTAAAGATGCACAGTCACACTCCAAAGGCATTAGCTCAACTATGTTCATAGCAGCCTTATTTGTAATAGCAAGAACCTGGAAACAACCTAGATGTCCCTCAACTGAAGAATAGATTAACAAACTATGGTAAATATGTCTTTTAAAACTTTTTCCTACTGCAAGAAGAAGCTTCCCTGATGAGGGCTGATCAATAATTTGGAATATGATATTAGGAGTTAGTTTATTTTTTAGCAGAATAATAATAGGAGGCTTTCCTCAAGGCACATGTTCTACCTAGTCTTGGCCACTTTATAATGTCATGTATAAAATACAATCTCATTGATTGGGCCTCATATCGATAAAAAGATGTCTTGTTACTCCCATAACATTTGGGGCACTATTGATCCAGTATCTTTCTAGACCTCTTAAACTTCATAATAGCCAGAAACTGGGGAAGAGAGGAACTGCAGAATGAATAGTGAAAATGTAGCAAATTTCTAGAAAAGAATATTATTAACCTGTTAAGAAAAATGTAAACAGATTGGTAGTGGTGAATGCCTTTAATCTGAACAATCGGAAAGCTGAGTCACATGGATCTCTGTGAGTACTAGGCCAGCCTTGTGTATGGAACTAGTTCTACAGTAGCCAAGACTAAAGAAAGAAAGCCTGTCATACAAAAAAAAAATAAAAATGAAAGAAAGAAAGAAAAGAAAGATAGTAAAAAGTAAAATTGAAACTATGAATTTTTCAGGTAAATAGATCTAAGCACTCATACTAAATAGAGTAACTCAAACCCAAGAAGACAAATATTACATGATTATTTTAATATATGGATATTATTTTAGGGCTGGAGAAATGGCTCAGATGTTAAGTGCACTGATGGTTCTTCCAGAGATTCTGAGTTCAATTGTCAGCAAACACATGGTGGCTCAGAACCATCTATGATGACATCTGGTACCCTCTTCTGTATAATGTATAATTAATAAATAAATCTTTTAAAAAAAGAATATGGTCACTTATGCAAGACTGTTTATATATATATATATATATATATATATATATATATATATACACTAAGGATCCCAAATCAGAGCTTCAAGTTTACTGTGTAAGGTAACTTATGGACTGAGTGAGTCATTTCCCAAAATCATTAAAAGATTTATCAATGTTTCACTTGGTTTTTCTCTATTTCTTTATTAAAAAAATTTTAGACTATATTTTTATGTATTCACCTACTTACACTCTTACTAGAGCCTTCCCACTTCCATATCCACCAAATCTTGTGTTTTTCCTCTCTAAAAATAAATAAATAAGTAAATAGAAACAGAAATAATAAGAAATATAAAACACAGAATCATAAACATGAAAAGATCAATAGGACAATAAGCAACAAAACAAAACTTACCCAAATGTGTAGAAAAATACCATTGAATTTAATTGTGTTAGCCAACATATTTCTGGATAAAAGTCCTGCCGTGCCCTGTAGATAAATATCTGGCTCTCTCACCCCACATCAGAGATGCTTTTTCTTGCAACAACTGAGAATTAACACAGAGACTCACAACTAGACAATGTGCACAGACGGAGAGACATTAACACATTCAGTCTTAAATGGGATAAGCTCAGAAATCTACGCAGATAAAGAGATAGAAAAATTGTAAAAGCCAGAGGTCATGGATGTCTAACTTACTTTAAATACAACAAAATTCCATTCAGCGCATCTCTATTACTTCCTGATTTAATTGTTTAAATAACCTGACTTATGCTCCAATAAATTGACCTTCTCCAATCAGCTGAGAATAAATTGCATGCAGTTGCTTGATACTTTGTTGATTGGTTTAATTATTTATTCAGTCAGCCATTTGTGAAGAAGTCCTATATCTTGGGAAGTTGATGCAGAGAGTAGGAAGTATATTTCTTCAAGGAATTTGCAAGTTGGGACTACTTGCATGCTTCACTAAAAGCAGCTTTCATTACTTTGCTTATATTTAAATAATCCCTTTGGAGGGCAGTTTAGCACTAATATTATACTGATATTGATCATCTGTGCTTCAGAGTTTCTGCCTGACATTGACTCATAATTCATTTGGGCATTTATTATGCCTTAAATCCATCTTATTCTCTCCCTTGCTCTAATTTTTCCATAGCCAAACTTTCCCCATTTTACTCTTTATTAAGCATCATTTTCATTTTTAAAATTCTCCTCACCCTGTTATTCTGAATCTTTTAAAAATAACATATAGTAACACTATTAAAAAAATGTCCTCCTATTATGAGGTTAGTGTCTATTCACATAGCTAGAACCTTTAAAGGGTGGTTTTTATTTTTTTATATATATAATTAGATCATGCTCATGTTCTTTTCCTTCCTCCAAACTTTCTCATGTACTCATTTCATTGCTTATTTTTTAACTCAATGATCGGTTACTTTAATTGTTAATATAGCCACAAACCCTGCTTAATTCACACAAAGTTATTTGTATGTGACTATGTTCACGGATAATCATTTGGTGTTGGAATACAAGTTGATACACTCTTTCCAGGAGAAGACTCTCTTTTTATAAGCAAAAAAGAATTGTTTCATTTATGTTTAAGAGAAAAAGTACTAAAGGTTAGAAAATATCCAGATAGCCACCAGGAGGAGATAAAGAAAAGACCTGTTTTTAAGGTAAGTTGTTGAACAAGAATAGATAGCTCACTAAGAAAAGGAAATTGATCTGGAGATAGGAAATGGACTACTAACATAAGGAAAAAGCCCACAAACCCAGATTGTCTAAATACTTGAAACTCTGTATTTCTATATTTAGTAAATATTTCCTATAAATTTATGACATGTTGAAAACAGACCTAAAAATGAGCTGCAAAATGAACATGCAGTGAAACAGACAAGAGAGACTGTTGTCATTATGAAACTTAATTACTGAACAACAAAAAACCCTCACATAATCTTAGATTCTAGTAAGTTAATAAGAAAAATAAAATAAGCAAGTTTTAAGAATCCATAATATGATCATTATGCCAACCATATGAAATTCTCAAGTGCATCTGTATGTGTTTATGTTATATAATTCTGTTAATAAATGTATTTATATTTTTGATATTTATTCACTCTGTACTTTCTAGATTTAAAGTCTCTCATGACAGGGGTGTGTATTAGGTAGCTATGAAATTATTTTTGGTTTCTTGGCTAGTCTTTTCTGGCTACAATAGGACAACAATAGGTCAACAATAGGACATGGTAATGAGAACTAAAAAGAGCCCTGTAAAAATTTAGGTTAATAGTAATTTTTAGGAACATGATACAATTATTGTCTCATATAACTTTGATGATCATAATTTAACACATTCTATCCTATAAAATCCAAATGAATTTTTTTTTCAATTCCTACTTTTTTTTAGGTCTTTTAAGTTTGAATCAAAATCTAAAGTACTTATCACTGTTCTAATGCACAATAAATTTAGTTGAAATTCTAAAAGGCAAAATTTTCAGAGAACGGGCTAGTAGTTCTTCTTTGTTAACAAATAGGCTGCATCTGTGATTTAAGGGACATTGTTTACTAATGGCATTCTTTGTTAACTCTGTCTCTAAAACTGCAAGATCTGGCAAAAACTTTGACTACTCAGTAATAACTATATAAAGATTTCAAACTATATTATTGATTTTTTAAATGTGGTTCTTCCCACTGCTTTTACCTTGAAAATTATAGAAGTAGTTGAATAGGGCTAGAAATTACATTTCAAACCAGATATATATTAACCTCACTTTCAGTTGTTCAAGAAGCACTTCAAATGCCTTCAAGATAGTCTTGACCTTCACAAAATAAATGTTTCATTATTATTCAGTAGAAATAAGATTCTTTTTGTACAAAGAAAAACAGTAAGTCACAGCACTCATAATGCAATTTATTCACAACTCATGTAATCATATTCTGTTAATTAGTCCTCATAACTGAGTAAAGAGGTAACTGTTATATCTGCTAAAGATGAGGGAGATGAATTTCAAGGAAGCATAGATACATCCCAGAGACAAAATAAACAACAGATCAGAGAATACTTAAATTCAGGCACAGGTGTACTCCTCATAATTTAAATGTTTATTCATTGACAGAATATTGTTCTCTTAATGTTGTCAAGAATCCACTCTGTATATGATGTTATTAGTTGTTCCTAGCTTCAGATCATGTTCATGGCCAGGGTACTGCCCAAGATCAACCCCTATTGCTACAGACTGAACTTTAAGTGACTCAAAACCCATTTCCTCCATGGGCAAACCTTTCCTAAAAGCTGGTTTACTTCAGACATTATTTGTCTATTTTTGTATGTGTCTGTGTTTTGCACATATGTATGAGAGTACATGTATCTATATGTGACACTTAGAGATGGCTTGAGTGTGTTTTCGAATTAATTATTTTTTTCTCATATCCAGCACTGCTTCCTTTTCCTCTCATTCTCTCATTTCTACTCTAGACATCCCCTCACCCCATGCCCCACCCATTCTCCAGAGAGGGTAAGGAATCCCAAGGTGAGTCAACTTGGTCTGGCATATCAAGTTGAGGTAGGCCTGGGTCCCTCTCCCATTATCAAGACAGTTCCCAAGGTCCCAGCACAGGTGGAGAGCCCAGTCTTCAGAACCTAGACTGGCTGCCAATGGAGTACAATAAACGAACCTTAACTCTTTCTCATTGCTGTCCCAAATTCCAGGCCAGCAGGGAACACTGCTAGGAGCTAGTATCCCAATTAACAATCCAGTTGTTTGTACCCTGGAGTATAGAAGACCCACTCCATCCCCCAAACCCATTCATCACCCTGAAAATTCAGCAGTACTCTGAGAAACAGATTTTACCAGTTCCTATTGGAACAAGAGCTGTTTCTTGAAACACATATTTATCCAACTTTTATTCAACTAAGAGTAAACCTATGAAACACAGAATCTGCCAGCTCCTATGTACCAAAAACAGCTTTCTGCAATGAAGAATATACAAACTCCAAGTAGATGAATAGCTCAGATTGGACCAAGAGAGTCTCCTTGAGACACAGACACATCCAGAGCAGAATGGACCAATATCAATTCTCTAGGAAACAGACAAATTCTGTACTAATTTGCAGAAGCAATAGGCAGATACCAGGCAAAAATACATATAACAACATAAAAAACCAATATGACATCACCAGAATCTAGTGTTTCAACAACAGCATGACTTGAATACTTCAATTTAGAAGAAACAGAAAGAAGAAATCTTAAAAATAACTTTATGAAGATGATAGAAACCTTTAAAGGGGAGGTAAAATCTCTCTTAAAAAATAGAGGAAAAGACAAACAAAATAAATGAATAAATCCCTTACCAAAAATCTACAAAAACACAATAAAAATTATGAAGGAAATAATTCAAGACCTAAAAATTGAATAGAAAAAAATTAAAAAGACACAAATCAAGGCAAAGCTGAAAATAAAAAAAAAAAAATCTGAATAAACAAACAGAAACTGCAAATGTAAACATAACCAATAGAATGCAATAAATGGAAGAGAGAATCTCTGGCATGGAAGCTTTAATAGTGGAAATAGATATGTCAGTCAAAGAAAACCATGAATGCTTCCTTTTTAAGAACACAGAAAATGGGAAATAATGTGGAATATCTTTCTGTACTCCGTAAATATAATGTTGCTTCCATTGTTTAATAAAAAAGGTATTCTTGCCTATGGTAAGACTGATTATAGCCAGGTGGAAAATCCAAGCAGAGAAAGAGGTAGAAGAAGGTAGAATCAGGGCAGATACTATCAGTTGCTGGGGAAACAGGATGTAATGAAACAGGTAATGCAGTAAAGCCACGTGGCAAGACCCAGATTAATAGAAATGAGTTGTTATGTTTTAAGACTTATTGGTTAATGAGCCTGAGTTTGTAATTGATATAAGCCTCTTAGTAATTGTTTTATGAGTAGGAGTGATTTATCCAGACCTTAGGCCCTGGTGGGGCAGATCTTCCAACTATAAAACCTTAGTAAACACAAAGCCAGTTTCCCCTCTTACAAATTCTAATCCTAAGAGGTCATGACAAGCAGTGTTTTAGTACATATATTTTATGAGCTAATGTTTAAGAATTATTATAATTTCTATATAATTTTATTTTATTTAAAATTACTTTTGGCAAAATGTATACTTAAAACCTATTAACTTCATTGGCCACATGTACTTTCTCATATTCAGTAAGTTGCTTTTTACTCTGCTTGTTATATTCTTCAGTGCTTAGAAGGTTTTAAGTTTGATATAGTCCAGCTAGTGTATACTTTTCCCTTTGTTACTTGCACCTTTGGTGTATTCAGGAAATAACTGCCAAATTCATTATCATAAAATGCTTTTCTTGTGTTTTTATGGAAAAAAAATCTGTCAACAAAATAGCAGCTCAAGCATGATCTGAACAAAGCCGACACCAATGAACATGACACACTTCATGAGAAAAATCAGACAAAGTAAAAACCCTATACAAAAGGCTTAAAGGCACAGAGTAAAAATTGGGATAGGAGAGGTGGTTTTTCCACATTAATTTGTTGTCCAGGGTCAGTCAGGTATGAAAACATACATAGAAGTAACTATATAAACTCAACAAGTTGTATTTTTTGCAAATAAATGCAAATATAAATATATATGTCATAATTAGTAAAAAAAATAAATTAGTAAAATTGAATTCTGAAGAGAAAAAAAAAGAGATAGTTAAAAGGGAGGAAAGGACAGGGAGAAATGTAATTAAATTTCAGCCTCAAAAATAAAAAAATATTGAATAAGAATAGTGATATTTCATACACATTTCTCTCCATTTAAAGTTTAATTGATCTCTGAAAAATTTACTTTTCTATTTTTGTGATAATACCTCATGACCAAAGCAACCTATGAATGATGGGTTTATTTGAGGCTAATGGTTCCAGAAGGACCATAGTCCATGATAATGTAGTGGGCATAGACTGAAGCTTCATGGCTAAAGTAACAGTTGAGAGCTTAGTCTTTAACCTCAAACAGGAGACAGTGAGTATACATTGGGGATCGCAAGGAGCTCTAGAAACTTAATTTAATCTTAGAGATACACCTCCTCTAACATACCTCCTAATTTTCCTAAAAACTCAACAAAAGTAAAACAAGTATTTAAATGCTCTAGATTTATGGGGGGCATCTCAATGAAACCAACACAAGGCAGGAATAGGAAATGGTGTGGAGAAAAATCCCAGATATCAACCAAGATAAAATTGCCAAAGCCAAAGGACAGCTGTCAGCCTTTGGACTGCCTGAGCTTCATTTAACCAAGGGAGTAAAGTCAGACATGCTATAGTTATAGAAACTAAGACATGGCTATTACAATAATGATCTAAAAAAGGTAACTAACCTTCACTGGTGTTCTTTGTAACCTGCTTGGTTGGCCACAGGTAAAACCTGAACACTTCCAGGCTCCTATTTACTTTACATTTAATAAATTATCAATATGCCTTTCACTTCTATTTGTCTCCTATTGGTAAAAGGCACTTGACCCAGTACCTTCAACTTCTATCCCCCAGACTCAGTCAGTCTAAAACATAATCACAATAAAATGTCATTAAATTAAAAATTTAGCATGTAAGTGGAGAAAAGAAGATGGACAGAAGACAGAGTGATTGCAAGGGGAGGGAGGGGGAAGGAAGTTTGAACAAGGGGATACATGGATAAAAAAATGAGAATTTATTCAAAAAAAAAATCAAAACAAACAGCAAACAAAAAAATTAAGAAAAAAGTTTAGCATGTAATCTTAAAAAGGAAAAAAATATGTGAATTAAATCCTAAACAATCATTTAATATAGCATGTACTTATGTTTTTTTATTTAAAGTAAATTTTATGTCTTGTTTTTAAATAAATTCTTTATTTTATCTTCTATTTTGGGAAAAAATGATGTAACTTGTTTAATGTACTCTTGTTTAAGTAGCTAAATACTTCAAATATATTAGTAACACATCAATGCTTAAGCAGTGCTATAAAAGATAATTTTGTTTAATCTACACACTAAAATAAATATTATAATAAAAATATTTTAAAGATTAAAATTACAAATTATCAATAATTGGTAGTATACTTATTTTTAAGAAGTAAATGAAAAAGTTTTTAATTTGTTAAATAGGTTCTTAGTAATTTTAATACATCATTAGAACAAGTAGCTTCCACTAAAGATCTTTTAAAGTAATTACTGGAGACATATCATAAATATAAAGATTTTTCTATAATGCTAATTTAGTGACTCACTAAAAAACATGACAGAATGAGACTGGAAGGATATACTTTTGGAAGCTAATCAATAGACTTGCTGCCTAATCTGCCTATATAAGTCTAATCATATCTCTTTGTCTCTATTTCTATTAGTTACCCACTGGGGGAATTCTAACTTATGAATTAATACAATTAAATACTAGCCTCAAAGTACCATATACATTTTTATTAATTATTTTCTAACTTAGATATGTGAAAACATCTATGATCTCTCCTGTGCTATAAAGCACTTGTGTTGATTAATGCACTATTATTAATATAGTACTAAATTTTTATTATTGATAACATATTTAAATGCATGAATATTGCACAGTTTTTTGTTTCTTTTTTTTTTTTTAAAAAAAAAACTTTATTTATTTATTTATTTGCCTTGGTGTTTGCCTGGAACTGGAACTACAGACAGTTGTGAGCTGCCACGTGGGTGCTGGGAATCGAACCTGGGTCCTGTGGAAGAGCAGTCGGTGTTCTTAACCACTGAGCCATCTCTCCAGCCCCGCACAGTTTTATATACAATGATCAAGTACTATTGTATTTTTTGGCATGCTTCAGCAATTTAAAAAATACACCGTGTTTTTAAAAAAATATTTTTTAATCTCTGTAAAAATTTTTCCTGTTCTGCATGTTATAAGTTTGCATGTTATTTTTTTACACTGTTCTTCAAACTTTAGTGAATAACAAAGACATCACAATAAAATGCACTGTTTTATTAGAAAAATAAACCGATTTAAAATACAGTAAAGTGTATTTATTAATCATTTTACATGAGATTATGATTGTTAGTTCTCATGGAGTAGGAGTGTGGTAAAAGAAGACCATCAAAAAGAAGAAAAATATAAATTTCTTATTAAAATTTTGGTTACCTAGAGAAGATTAATTATGTTAACATAATACAGCACAGTGCCATTTTGAAAGTATTTAGAAAATTAATTGAAATTTAATGAACTCATATAATATTTGCAAAATATTAATGTCTTCCCAGAGATACTAATGAGCATTTCTAGGGAATTATGAACTGAATGAAATATAAACCTCAAGTCATATCTGGAATTATTTTATGTTAAATTTCTGTTTTGGGACCTGCAACTATTTATTGTAGTATTATTTTTTAACTATGATAGATATCTATATCATCTTGCTGCAATAATGCTGTTGTACACTGTAAAGATTTGTCACTTGTATTTGTTTAATAAAACACTGAATAATAGACAGACAGAAAGTACAATTGAGGCAAGCAGACTAGGAGTATCCTGGGAAGAGAAAAGGAGAGATGGAGTTGCCAGTCTGTTTGAAGATGTTTGATGAGAATGCCTTATTAAGAATATGTACCAAGCCACATGGCTAAACATAGATACAAATTATTGGCTAATTTAAGTATAATAGCTATTCGGTAATATGCTTGAGCTACTGGCTCAGCATTTACTATATAATATTAAGCCTCCAAGTCAATTTTGAGATGGTAAGTGGCTGGTAAATATTTGAGTGTCTCTGGTGAACAGAAACGTTTGACTATACTATCTGGCTAGTTTAGAGGAAAGTAACAATACATATACTAAGAAGAACTAAACTCAAAAGACCATATTTTATGTAATGCATATTATCAGTATAGTTAAGGAAATACCACTAAAGAGGAAAGAATGTAAGAACCAGAAGATGCAAGGATGGAAAACAGCACAGTGGCAGGATAAATTGCTGATGTGACAGATTATGACAATCAGGAATTTATAGTATAGTCACAAGAGCCATATAAGGTCAAGCTGACTACAACTTTAACATAGACAGAAGAAGTATTCTTCAGGTTCCACCCCTTTTTGAAAAGCTACTGACAGCAAACAGTTGCTAAGTATGGAGAATCATTCTATTTGGGGGGATGGGGCTACTAGTAGGTTACTGACTGGATATCTCCACAATGACATATGTATAAGCAGCACTAATAAGAGTTCACTGATTAAAACAAAATAATAATAATAAAAGGAAAATGTGGTCACTGACAATGAAGAACGCAACACAAACCTTGAAAAAAAAATAATTTGGGAGTTATGGAGAAGTTGAACCAAAGCTAATTAAGAACGTAGAAACTTTCAGGAAATTCTCTACTAGTCTTCAGTAAAATATATTGCAATGTAGCATAAGGGACCTAAGATATTAAGTGGATTTTTATTATATGTCTTCCTTTTTCATTTTGTCCTTCAGCAAATTGTGTGTGTGTGTGTGTGTGTGTGTGTGTGTGTGTCTGTGATTTTTATATCTAAACCACTTCTGAGGGCCTAGTTATACCAAGATAGAATATTCTTCTCCTGACTACTACAGTCCTTTAGAAGAATAAAACAAAACTACAAAAAAGAAAAAAATAAAAGAAAATGAGAACAAATGTGAAGAAATTAGTAGTAGTCAATTATTAACAATTTATAGCTAAAAATGAAATCTACACTGAGTGGCAGAATATGTTAGAATGATTACATATACATTGGCAAGATAACAATGATTCTCAGAATAAAAGTTAATGTATGTTTCTAGTTTTATTAGTTCCTTCCTATGTGCAAAATATTCTATAATTTGATGCCATTAATATTCACAAAATAATAGTGGTGTGTATTATACAAGAATGAAGATTAATAAAGTGAAGTAAAAGGTCTACCAATACAAACCCAATTAATAATGAAAAGGGTCTGAGCTATGTTTAGAAAGTACCTATGTTACAAATTTATACAAAGAGAAAAATCTTATTAGGACAAAAATATTAATAAGATTCTTTGTTTTTTTCATTTTATCACTCCCTACTGAGACCCATTTAGGCAGCAGAATCCTGAATTTATTTTCATCTGGGAGTCTTTTTACTGGATGTAAGTATGTATGGATATTTGAATATCTGTATAGAAACAATGTTAAATTAGAAGACTTTTCTTTCTGTTCAGTGATCTTTTAGAACCCAACATAGAAGACACTTTAGTGAAGAGAGTGTGAGGAGACTGATTATAATTACTACATAATCTTCTATACAAAACATGAAGAACACAAATATTAATATTTGACATGAATTCTCACCTTACCTAATCTACACATGACTAACATTGCTAAGAACATTCCATAGAATTAGATAAAAATGCCTTTACTTAATTTACAAATTGTTTTGTCTGCATTTTCACTTAGCATTTTGCTACAATACTCAAAATCTACAGTATAATATTGTTGAAAATTTGCACAAAAGATTACTTCTTTTTTTTTTTCTTATTCAAGGTCCTTTCCCCCTCCCACTATATCAGGTCATTTTTTCTTCTCCACAACTCCCCATCCCCTCCCTGGGCAGGAAGCAGACAGTCCTATGGTCCCACTGACCCAATAATGGTTGGATCAGTCTCCATTCCTGGCAAATCCAGTTTTGTCCCCCCTCCCTCAAAAGTGAGTCAGGTGTTCCTATAGTTGGAGTGGGATCCGAAGGGTCAGTCCAGGGTGTTTCTGATCCCAAGCTGTTCAGTGGTTGTGGTTTGCCGCTTGGGCATGCTTGGCTTTTTTTCTTGTTTGTTTGTTTAGAGACCACTAATGAGTGAGTACATCCCCTGCTTATCTTTCTGAGATTGTGATACCTCGCTCAGGAGG
>PVIH01014146.1:0-19287 GCA_004025045.1 Sigmodon hispidus | reverse complement strand
AGACTGCTAAATCTCGAATCTCACATTAATTCTTACACCCTAATAGTGGGAGACTTCAATACCCCACTTTCAACACTGGATAGATCAACCAAACAAAAGATTACTTCTAATAACAGCTTTTATTTGTTTTGAAATGTGTGTGTTTCAATATTCTGTAGACATACCTAAATCACCTGTAATTTCTCTCTAATGAGAATACTCAATGTCCTAATTGATGTTTGTATTTGTTGGTTTGTTTGCTTGCTTACTTGTTTACCATTTTCTATTTTGAAAATTAGCATGTTTTATGAACTGACAGTATATTTCTAACTTAATACTGCTGTAGAAATCCTGTTTTAAGCATAATAGTGCTACTTTTTATGTTGTGATATAGCTACTGTGATGAGATTTCTCTGGTCTCATATTAGGATTGTCTTTTGCAAAAGCAAAACATGAACTTTGAATAAAAATCTAATGGACAAATGTGAATGCAGTGACACTTGCATTTCTTGATCTTTTAAAGAGTAAAAATGTAAAAATATACTTGACCTTAAGACTTATCAAGCTTCGTACCTACAGTGCCATGTACTATAACAAAAAGAAGAAAATATCAGATATCACAATGATATACAATGACAAAAATTTATTTTAAATCCTTTAAAATTTTATACCAAATTCACTTTTAAAAACATAAGTTAATAAATGATGAACATTGTGGTTAAACATGAAATTTAAAATACAAATTCAGAATCTGTCAAAAAATTAAGAAATTTCTACCATACAAATTAGTATCCCCATTTCTATCTCTGCATTCAAAGGAAATTTAATCAGTGACTTAGAGAAATATATACAGTCCCATTTTTATTCTAGAGAAAAATAACTATGATATTAAAAGACTATGAATGTGAATGGGATTTTATGGATATACTTTTGTATGCTTTCATAATACACACACACATATATATACACATACATATATACATATATATATAAAATATTTTCAACCATTGTAGAAGGAAAGAAACTCTACTATTGATATGAACATGAATGAATTTAAAAGATAATATGAAAACGAAATAAGTCAGACACAGAAAGTTAATTACTTTATGATCTTACCTTACACTAACTTAAAAAACACAAAATAAATGATTTATTTTATCAGAGATGCTCAGAAAAGAACACTGCTATCAGTAAAGATGGAAATAGAGAGAAGCAGAGATATTGATCAAAATGTATAACCTTCCAACATAGGATGAATCATATTATAATATCAAATATAAAACATATGAGTAAATATGTCACTTATAATACATCACTGTTATTTGATTTTTGATAAGAAAGTAGGTTTTAAAAATTCTGATATGTATTTTTGTAAAATCTATAAGAAATTATACTATTTTTGATTTATTTAAAATTATATATATATGTAATCTACCTATATATGGGAAAATGTTTATTTTTTGTTTGTTTTTGTTCATTTCCTGTTTTTGTTTTTGCTGTTTTTAACTCAATGACAGAAATCTTTCAATCTTTCTCATTTTTGCTTGCAAACTAGGCAAGTTTCTCCTTTTTATTATGAACATAGAAACACAGTGAAAATGTCTTTCTCAAGGCCAGTGTCCCTAGCACAACAACACCAGTATTTGCACTAGAGTAGTCTTGCTATTGAAGGGTTTCTATACTTTAAAATGTTGCTGGACATCTGTAACATTTTCAGGTGGCTTCAAGTTGCTCATATGAAAGGGACTGTCCTAAACTTGCTTTTCAATGTACACATTATTAGCTCAAAAAGTGATATGCCATGATTGCCATTTTAATATAATGCTTCATCACAGCTTCCAATGTGTCCATTAATGGTGATGTGAGTGCCTTGCCAAGAAAATACATTTTAGGTTTTTTCTATAGAAGTACTCATGTTTCATGACTAATTTCTTTTTTTCAATTCATTATTGTAAGTAAAGTTATAATTTTTATCCATGTATCCCCTTGTTGAGACTTACTTCTCCCTTCTGCCCCTCCCTATCACTCACTTTTCTCCCATTACTTTATTTCCTCATCAGCACGGGCAGGAGGTCCCAAGGTGGCTTAGTTCCACATCCACTCCAGGCAGATCTGTTTTCCTCATCCATCGCAACATCGAAACTGGGTGTTCCTCTGGATGGATTGGGCTCCAAGATATAAGTCCAAAGTGTTTTCAAATCTCAAGCTGTACAGTGGTTGTGGCTTGCAGTCTGTCCAGAAAGCTGTCAATTTCTTGTAGGTTTTCCATTTTTGTGGAGTGTAGATTTTCAAAGTATGACCTGATAATTTTCTGGTTTTCCTGGAGGCCTGTTTTTATTGATTCTTTGTAATGTTCTTTTGGTTTCAATTGTATTGATTTCAACTATAGTTTGATTATTTCCTGCTGTCAACTCCCTCTAGGTGAGTTCGCTTCTAACTGTTCTAAGGCTTTCAGCTGTGCTGTTAGTTCTCTAGTAGGGGATTTCTCTAGGTTTTTCATATAGGCATTAGAGCTTTGAATTTTCCTCTTAAGACTGCCTTCATTGTGGCTCAAAAATTTGGGTATGTTGTGGTCATTTTCATTGAATTCTAGGAAGTCTTTGATTTTTTTCTTAATTTCTTCCTTGACCCAGAGATGGTTCAGCTGAGTGATATTTAGTTTCCATAAGTTGGTAGGCTTTCTGTGATTTTTGATGTTGTTGAACTGTAACTTTATTTAGTCCCTGGTGGTCTGATATGATACAAGGGACTATTTTCATTTCTTTTTGTCTATTGATATTTGCTTTATGACCTACTATGTGATCAATTTTAGAGAAAGTTCCATGAATTGCTGAGAAATATGTATATTTCTTTGCATTTTATGGGAAGCTTCTGTAAATATCTATTAAATCCATTTGCATCATAACCTTTATTAGACTCCTTATTTCTCTGTTGAGTCTCTGTCTGGTTGACCTATCCAGTTTCAGTTTTCCTTTTCTTGATTTTCTTTCCATGATTTGTTCATTTCTTCCAATTTTTTGTTTGTATTTTTTTCTATTTCTTTAAGGGAATTTTTCATATCCTTTTTGAAGGCTTCAATAAACTTCATAAAGATGTTTTTACCTTTGTTCCCTTCTGATTCCTCTTAATTGCTCTGTTCAGTTCTTACAGTTGTAGAGCTATCAGTTTGTTCTGGTGTTCCCTTGCTGTACTTTATATTGCTATATGTATTCTTTCACTAGCTTCTAACAATGGCTTCAGTGGTTCACAATTAGTCAGCTCCTAGTCAGTTTAGGCTAGAGGGCTTATGTGTCTCCTGTCTGCTCTGAGCAAGGGGTCTATTCGATCTTTGACTCTGCTCTGGACAGCTGCCTATGTTTCCAAGTCCCTCAGTCCTTGTCTGGTGACACAGCTCATCCTTGAAGCTGGGATGAGTCTGAGATCAGACCCTTGTGTACAAGCTGGATCCCAGAGAGGAATTCTGTGGATTGTCACCCAGGGGGTGGGATCTGCTCACCTTTGACTCTGCTCTGGATGGGGACAGAGTTTCAAAGTCCTTGTTCCTTGTCTGATGACACAGTTCACCGTGGAGATGGGGCACAGCCAAGCAGGGCCTAGAGACTTCTTTGACTCTGCTGTGGATGGGGATGGAGTTTCAAAGCCCTGAAACTTCCCTTTTTAATTAGAGAGATAATGAAAAGTAATGTAGGATGTCTTTCTGTCCACTGTGAATATGTTTTCCCACCATTGGTTAATAAAGAAGGTATTTCAACCTATAGTAAAACAGCTTACACCCAGGTGTGAAATTCAAGCAGAGAGAAAGGAAAAGAATGTCAGAGTCTGGCAGACTCAATCCAGTCACTAAAGCAACAAAATCAGAAAGTACTTATAGGCCCTTAGCCTAATGGTAATACACAGATTAATAAATATGAATTAATTTAAGATGTAAGAGATAGCTAATAGCAGCATAAAAGAGAGGGCAAACATTTTATAATTGATATAAGTCACTGTGTGTTTATTTGGGACCAAGTAGCTATGTCACACAAGAAAACTTCCAGCTACCATAATATTTATAATCAAATATTTTATCTATGACAGATGTCAGTTTTATTCAGTGACTGAATTCCTTGTAAAATTATATGTTAAAGATTTCTATAAAGTATAAGTCATTTCTTCCCCATTTAATACATATTGCATTGTTCAACAATAGAGAGAAAAAGTCCTTTGTTGATATAGTCACAAACCACAAAGATGGAAACACACAGATTCACAGTGCAGAACTCACACACAGATATTGATACTCATACAACAGACAAGGGAGGGTGATAAAGACACAGCTAAAGTGATATAGAAAATATAAATATAAGCTCAATCTTGGTCAAATGACATCAAAGCAAAATTTTTATTGCTTCTTTTATTTATTTAAAAAGGTTTTTTTTTTTCTATATATGCTACTGTGTGTCCTCCCTTCCATGCTCCCAGAACATCTCAGTCTTCCCTCAGTTTCTTCCCACCACATCCCCCCATCCATTCCCTAAGGAGGGCAAGGAATCCCAAGGTGAGCCAGTTCAGTCTGGCATATCCAGGTGAGGTAGGACCAATTGCTTCATCCAGTATTAATACTGGGTTAGGTGTTACTCTGTAAGAAATTGGCTCCATGATGACAGTTCATGCACAGTCTGATCCTACTCCCAGAGGCTCCACAAATTGTCCTTGCCATTTGACAGTTATCTATCTTTTGGGGGTTTAGTTCCTTTTCCTTCAGGTTCTTCAGTGGTTATTTTTTGGTTCAGTGAGATCCCAGTAGGTCCAGTCAGCCATCTCTGTAGGTTTCTTTATAATGATCTTGATCCCTTTGCTCGTATACACTCTCCCCTCTCTCTCTTTATCTAAACCAGGAGCTCAACCTGGTACATAGCTATAGATCTCTGCTTTTACCTCTTTCCATTGCTGGATGACAGTTTTATAATCACACTAAGGGTGGTTATTGATTTGATTATAAAGTCCTGTTTAGGTACCCTTTCTATTATTGCTTGAAGTCCTAGTCAGGAACATCTTAAGGGTTCTTGTAGATTTCCTTAGCCCCTGGTTTCTTTCTAACCTCACAGTGGCTCCCACTATCAAGATATGCATTTCTTTTCTATTTTCCTCTTCCTCTATTGCTCCTCTCACTTAACCATCCCTTTCTCCAATGATTTGTACACACTCTTCTTGATCACTACTCCTTATGATACCAATTTACTCAGGAGAACTTCAAGTTTTTTCTTCCCAGGGTATCACTGAATGTCACTTTTAAGTTCTTTCTGTTCCCACATTGTTCATGGGTTGTAGTTTGCTGCATAGATATTCTTTGCTTTTTGTCTAAGAGAGTATATACCATGTCTATCTTTCCAGGTCTGTGTTACCTCACACAGGATGATACTCTCCAATTCCATCCATTCCTCTGCAAATTTTAGGATGTATTTTTTTTTTAAAAAATTCTGCTGAGTAGTACTCTATTGTGTAAATATACCACCTTTGGTTAATCCATTCTCAAGTTGAGGAGCATCTAGGTAGTTTTCAAGTTCTGGTTATTATGAATAATGTTGCTATGAACATAGTTGAGCTAATGCCTTTAGGGTACAAATGTGCTTCCTTTGGGTACATGCTCAACAGTGGTATTGCTGGATCATTGAGAAGATTGATTTACATTTTTCTGAAGAACTATCAGCCATACTGTTTCCCAAAGAGGCTGTACAAGTTTACACTTACACCAGCAATGGAGGAATCTTCCCCTTGCTCCAAATTCTCTCAAGCATAGGCTGTCATCTGTATTTTTGATCCTAACCATTCTAACCATGATCTTAACCATGTAAGATGGTATCTCAAAGATGTTTTTGTTTGCATTTCTCTGATTGCTATAGATGTTGAGTAACTCAACTATCTTTTAGACATGTGTAATTCTGCTGATAATTTCCTCTTTAGCTCTGAATCCCACTGTTTAATTGGATTATTTGGGTTTTGGCATCTAGTTTCTTGATTTCTCTATGTATTTTAGTGATCAATTCTCTGTCAGATGTAGGTTTGTGAAGATCTTTTTCCATCATGTAGGCTGTCATTCTATCTTATTGACCATGTCCTTTGCCTTATAGAAGCTTCTCAGTTTCAAGAGGTCCCATTTATTGATTGTTGTCTTAGTGTCTGTGCTGCTGGTGTTATATTTATGAAATGGTCACCTGTGCCAATAAATTCAAGAATATTTCCCACTTTCTTTTCTATCAAGTACGGTGTAGCTGGGTTTATGTTGAGGGTTTTTATCTGCTTGGATTTGACTATTGTATAGGGTGATACAGGATTTATAAATGAAAGTAAAAATTTAGTAGGATATAATTTTAAAGAAAAATGTCAACAAAACAAACAAAAATTGGTTTCACAGCAACCAATGTATAAGAATCATCCCAAGACATAGTGAGGCTTAAGATACAGGGGAATTGTGATGGTCTTGCAATGTTGAAGTTAATATTTTAATATAACTTACAAATTAACATTTATAATATTTTAAAAGACACATATTATGGAATTTATAAAATTTCTTATTGAAAGTAGACTTTTCTCTCATATAATACATTTGACCATTGTTTCCCCATTTTTCCCTTCTCCCTTGCACCTATAAATATTATATAAATTTTACAAGATGCATATATTACATTTTATTATTATAACCAAGCAATTAATGAGAAAGTAGTATATATTTTAATGCCAATTTTTGCTTGTGTTTATACTGGTAGTGATTGCATGATGGATTGCAGAGCTTGAGACTGCTTACATTTCAGTGGATCAGAAGCAGAAACATTCAACATTAAAAAGGACAGGAAAAAAAAAACATCCCCCTGGTCATACATCTACTAATAAGATGACAAGTCCAATGCATCCACAGCCTTGCAAATCAGTGACAACAACATGGGAACAAGATTTCAAGGTGTGAGCCTATGGGAAACATTTTATATCCACACCATTGTAAGTTGCTGTCATGGTAAAATATTAAGCAACTTAACATTAACCTCTGCTACTCTTAGGTATATTTTAAGACAAAAAAATGAACTCAGCTACAAATCAATAAGAAAAGCACTAAAATGAGAATGAGGCAGACATCATTTTTTTTTTTCTGGGTAAGAAGATCCCATGAAGAAATCCATTCCCCCTGGCACATGTTTAAGGGCAGTGTGAACAAACAACACAATTACAGAGTGCCTTGTCTGACATTTGCAAACAAGAAGAAAGAGGCCCCTGAGCAGGGATGCACTGAATACAAGGATGCTGGTCAAACAGCTTCCCTTGCCACTTTCTAAATACTTTATGACAATTGACTCTGTGTGCTTTGTAATTGGGCCTGATAGTTCTCTAATTACTTTGTCTCAACAAACACTGTAATTGTGAATAGGTTTTATTTTGTCAGTTGTGTTTTTCTTTCCAGCTCTTCCTTTGGACCCCCGTGGCTGCAGCGACCTGATGAAAATGTGTTTGTCAGAGGAATGTACCCTAGATTGTTTATCTTCCTTATTTCTGGTTCAGTCAGCTCTGCTGCATGGGCATTGTTGCTCATCCTTCAGCTCCCCAGGAACACAATTAATGCCTTCCCTGAATTCACCTCTCCTGCCTAGCAATTGAAGATTAATGTTATTGTGAAGCCAGTGTCAACTCTTCCTGGAAAAGATGGCTCAACCAAAAGACAGAGAAAGTCTTTAGAGACAAGATGAGGGCCTGGCTTCCCTTGTTTGGGCTTGTTAGATCAGCATGATTTATGTAACTGCTCAGGCTACAGCATTAGTTCTGCATATAAGCTTTATGCCTCTCTTGAAACTAATGTATAATGATTCTATGTATTCTAACCCTACTTCTGATACCTCCAATAAAATACTACCTCCTATCTCACCTCTGCCTATTGTTAGGGTAACTTAGTCCTCACAGGCAGGCACACTCCTAGTTTATGTACCAGAGCATGTACTATAAGTTATATTTTTAGGCAAATGAAGTAATGCAAATGTGAGACTGACTAGTCAAAACAGTAATTCAGCAGTGGATATAAGTATTTGAACCAGGCTGAACCCAGAAATTTCTATTCCGGGGTTAAAAGTATTCACTGACTTTCCAAAGTACCTAGAAAAGATAAACCATGTTTCTGTGATTGTGCCATAATAAAGCACAGATAACTATTCCAAATATAAAAGAATTCCTTAAAATTAGGTTTATCTATAATTATCCAATGTACACTTGATATTTATCTATAGCAATATAAAACTAATTGGTTTCAAGCTACACAGAAGTCTATGTTTAGTTTTTTATTTGTTTGCTTTTTTGTTTAGTTTGGATTTGTTTAACTATATTGCGAGGCTGTTAAATTTTGGCCAACATTTTCCTAAGCAATAAGCAGAAAATGACTATTGAGCAACTTGGCCAAATTCAAACACTGACTTATTTAAAATAAAACAGGGCTATAAGATTTGAATTAGACAAAATTCATAAACATCTTTAATATGTATTTCTTATTAATATTAGTATTATAATATTAAATATATTATATACTGAAATATTATTGATATTTAATACTTATAATTTTATGGATAATTTTTTGGGAAATACTGACATGACACCCATTGATACACTTGTATTTCAAAAGTATAGTGAACACACATTTTTTATTATAATTCTTATTAACTATAATTCTTATAATTAATCAATACTAATTAATATATTTATGAAGAATTTTCAACTATCTTACCAAATTCAAGATGTTCTTATTGCTTATGCTGGAAGTTAAATATCATTGTAGTGAACAAAGAAGCATATATTCCAGTGCTTGTTATTTGTCTAGAATAGAGCAGAGTGTGACAACTCTATGCACCCTTGTCCTTAGTGTTACTAATTTAATTCTCAGCTCTTCTTGACAAAGAGATTAGCTTGGTTTATTTAAGAGCAAAAGAACAAGCTCACATGTGGTCATGTATGCCTATATACTTAGTACTTTGAGGTCCATGCAAGAGGACTTCTGGGAGTTCAGAGCCATTCTGTGACAGTGAAATCCACCCCATACAGTGCTACAAAGTAAGATGTATCAGTAAGTAAATAAGCAAACAAAAAGGCAAATGAACAATTAAATAGAAACACAGAAGACCAATGTAATAAACAAAATTATCTGCTAGAATGAGGTAATTTATTTGGCCTCATTTAAATGGCTCAATTATATCAATACTAGTACAAGGAAACAACATTCTAGAAAATGAAAACTAAAAAGGGCACATTCTTACCAGTTCTCACAGTTTAGTTGGAATAAGTTCAAGAGTGATTACTATGATTCATGTCTTTAGTATGAAATCCAGGCATTAGAGGAATCAGCATTAAAACTGTTCTCAACAGGTAACAAATTCCCTGATTGTAAATCTCTGGCACTTGATGATGTGAGGTTCTTACCACAGTAAGGGGAACAGATTACAGGGTGTTTGGTATGGTAGATCTAGATTTAATAGAGCATAGAAATAATTTACTCTAAAAAGAGATACAAATATACAAAAAAAAAAGCAGTAAAAATTTTCCAGAAACCAGTTTTTATTTGATTCTGGAAGAAAAAGTAATAAATGCAAATATTTAATAGAAATAAATATTATGTGATAAAAAAGGCCAGGAAGTAGATTGGTTAATTGTAAATTTTCTGAATCAATTTGAACTTACTAGTGAAGCTACATCATATTCAAATAATTACATAAATCTAATAGATAGATTAAATTTAAAATTAATCTTCTCTTACTCTTGAAATGGTTCTTCCTTTTTAACCTTTGAACATAGATATGATGTGCTTTTCTCAATGAGTCTAATACCTGATTTGCTCAGCATTGCAGTAGACAACCAGTGTCCCTTGGGATACAATAAATGAAGGGATTATTTTGAAAATGTTTAGATATATGAAATGGTACTAAAAATGTAATATTCCAGTCTAGTATTTGAGGCTACAAGGAAGAACCATCAGAACTGAAATGCATCAAGACAAAGGCAAATTCATTCCACTCAATGCCTACTTAAAGAAACTGACTCACTCTGAAATAATAGTTTATACCATCTTTTGCTAAGGCTGTTTACATGTTGTTTCTATTATGGTAGAAGTGTACTAGAGAGTCACTAAGATAATCACTTATAGATAACAGCACTATATTAATTTAACAAGTGGGAATACAAAAAGAGAGGGGAAAAAAACTTTAATCAGAAGACTATAAACCAGAGAAGCAAACATGTAAGGCCCAATCTTCAGGCTCATGATTTTGGTTGTAGGCAGCATTCAACAACCATACTCTGAAATATGCCTGATATGAAAATTTGATGGACTTCACTTGTATAAGAAGCCATGGTTGCTTTCATCACTGATGACCAGCAATAGGAAGATTGTGGGTAGGCCTGCCACAAACTTAAAAGTAATAGGTTCTTCAGTAGTACACAAAAAAGAAATAAAAGAGATATGCTTTGGTCAATGTGAAAAAAGGACACTGTTTTTCTGAACTGGTAATGAAAACAAATATGTTATTGAAATTAATCTGATGGAGATTTTGAAGTGATCAATTTAGAGTGAAAATTAGAATCTTGCTTTATATGGAGACATATTTTTGTCACTTTGCTTAAGAGCAGAAGAGTGGGGCTGGAGAGATGGCTCAACGGTTAAGAGCACTGTCTGCTCTTCCAGAGGACCCGGGTTCAATTCCCAGCACCCACATGGCAGCTAACAACTGTCTGTAGTTCCAGTTCCAGGTAAACACCAAGGCAAATAAATAAATAAATAAATAAATAAAGTTTTTTTTTAAAAAAAAAAAGAGCAGGAGAGTGAGCTGACTAGGAGATCATCCCCAAGAAGGCAGGTTTAGCTTTGCACAATTCCTGCCCTTTGGCACAGTCTCAATTTACCACCATGTGGTTTAACTGAGTTAGCCAACATCTCTGACTTGCAAAATATAGCAGGATACAACTATTCACTTTTCATTTTGTCTTTTTGTTTCTTTCACATGCTGGCCAAAGTCTAGGTATTTTTTTTATAGTCTCCTGAACTTCCCTATTCTTTGATGTCTTTTTAGCCATGCCTGTGTTCTCCCTGCAGTTGCATATCAAATAGCATGAATTTTTTCATTCTCTTTTCTTTTTCTTTATATCATCTGGTGCAGCTATGAGATTTACACCTTGCTTGCTCTGGAGTTTCTGTGTCACACCCTGTCAGTGAGGGTTTTCTATGCTGTCTGCCCTGTAGTTGCTTGTTGCTGACACCATGTGCCTGACCTCCATGCCTGCTTGTCTTTCCCATCCTCTTCTTGGCAACAATGAGGTGTAACAATAACAAATTGTTCTCTTATGGTAGTTGTATCTTGTTCTTAACTGTTTTTATTATTAAAACTAATAATGTCAACAAGGGGCCCTGATTTCTTTGGTTTTATAAGATGACTCCCCCAGAAACCTCTAGATATCAGATAACATTTCTTTCCTGCCTTTTAATTATTTAATTATCAGAGAAAATCAATCTATTCCTGTATACCTAAGTGTATTGAACAGTCCTTGGCTAATATCTTTGAAACAAAAAACAGACCCTTCAGTTATAAGTTAATAGGGACTGAATGGAGTTAGCTCCAAGAGTAAGAATGAAAATCCTTATCTTATTAGAGGTTCCTGATGCCTCTTAATTTGGGGTTTGTAGTAAATCTTATTAGAGAATTTGGTAACTTCCTTTCTACTGTGAACTGTGAGTTTATACATGGCTGTTGTAACTTGTTACCAAGCAATGAAAAACTCATTCATCTTTTGAGATGCTGCATTGACATATAAGAAACTCAGTTGTCTTTATTTCTCTAAATTAATCCTAAATCTAGGCTGTAAAAACTCAAAAAGGAGTTGAGTACCTTCATTTTTGTGGTGTCTCAATCTACAATGTGTGTTAAAGATAGTTGAAAGCAATGCATGTATGTGTGTATGTGTGTGTGTGTGTGTGTGTGTGTGTGTGTGTGTGTGCTTGCTACAGTGTTTGGATAACTTCATCTGGATCTGTTTAGTCCTATGTCAAGAATGTATCTTTCTTGTCTCCACCAACAGTATAGAAGGTCTTATTTTCTGGCAATTATCCTAGAAAAATCTATGTTACCCTTAGGGAATTATCTAAATTTAACTTTTGTTAGTTTTTTGTGCATGGGAAAGACACACACATACACTGCCACGTGCCGCACAAAAGTTTATTTAAGGGAGTTTGGATATCTAGAGAAGGGAGGAAGGAAGAGAGATAGAAGAAAAGAAGGAAGGGGAAGAAGAGAAGATAAGGGATACGATGCCATGTGTTGTTTCTTTTTAAGAGAGCGGGTGGGCACAGATCTACATAGCACTGTCTGAGGCTGTGTGGGTCAGGGGTGTGCCATGCCTGGGCACACTCTGCTGGCCATTCCACTGTGCAGTAAGCACTGTCGTGCGTGAAAACACACCTCTGTCTCCCATTCTGAATCTTCAAATTTTCTTAACATATCTCCTGCTTATACTTTCTTAACTAAATGACAAGACAATTATGAACTATATCTAATGCTATATTTTCAGAGGGTTGCCTAATTTAATTTAGCCAAGTTCATTTAAGTCTTTTTTCAAGTAATTAAAAAAAATGACTTTAATAGTTTTGTACCAGTGGCACATACACTAAGAATAAAAATCAATACATGGGACCTCATGAAACTGGGAAGCTTCTGTAAAGCAAAGGACACTGTCAATAGGACAAAATGACAGCCTACAGAATGGGAAAAGATTTTTACCAAGCCTACAAGTGATAAGGAATGACTTAGTAGTAATTTATTAGATTAAGTCATTTTTAATAATAATTTTAGCTGTTTTCATTTAAATTGTTTTAAATGATATTTTAGTGCTAATCATGACTTGTTAGACTTATTAATAAACCTGATTTTCCACAGAAAAAGATAGAATTATAAATATTATATTAATATTTTAAAATAATTATTAAAAATTAAAACATTTTAACTTAGAAAATAAAGAAATGAATTTACTTATAAAGAGACATAAATGAAGGATGTGGACTGATGTGAGGTATCTTTCTATTAGCTGTGAATATCAGTAATAAAGGCAGTGTCTTGGCCTATGGCAGTCATATTAGAAGTAGGAGGAGAAACAGAAGCATAGAAAGGGGGAAAAGGACAGAGTCAAAGGAGTCATCTAGCCACCCAAGAATTAACATGTAAAAGTAACACAGGTAAGCCTCGGGCCAAGTGACACAACAGATTAGTGGAAATGGGTTGAATTATGATGCAGAAGCTAGCTAGTTAAATACTTTAGCCATAGGCCAATCAGTATAAAATAGACATAAATGTCTGAGTCATTTTGTGAGGAAAAGCAGCTAGAGGCAGGTCTCGACCTTGTGGTTAGGCCTGGAAAGAAACTTCATATTACAATGGACCTAGACTTAGTGGTTGAGAAGACTCTTCTAAAACAACAGAGAAATGATATGATAAGAACCAAGTAAACTTTTGTTATAGTCTA
This sequence comes from Sigmodon hispidus, assembly GCA_004025045.1. Lineage (NCBI taxonomy): Eukaryota > Metazoa > Chordata > Mammalia > Rodentia > Cricetidae > Sigmodon > Sigmodon hispidus. The sequence continues at coordinate 5,799 of PVIH01014146.1, read as the reverse complement.
CTATGATTTAAATATAACTGCAATATAATTGTAACATAAAAACTAATTTACGTTAAACAAGACTCAATGTGTTAAAAAGAAAATTTCTTTTAGAAAATCACTGAAATGCTTTTAAGTATCCTCTGAACCTCAGAACAGGACAATATGCCATAGATTAGAACATTATTAGAAGAGAGTATACTTTTCAATCAAACTCAGAATACTGATATTGAGTTTCCAATTGTTTGGTAGTTATCAGGGGACTTACTGATTTTTTTTTTTCCATTTGATCCTTTATTTCTATTTTGAAAGTCACGGGGCTGGAGAGATGGCTCAGCGGTTAAGAGCACCGGCTGCTCTTCCAGAGGACCCGGGTTCGATTCCCAGCACCCACATGGCAGCTAACAACTGTCTGTAGTTCCAGTTCTAGGCAAACACCAAGGCAAATAAATAAATAAAGTTTTTTTAAAAAAAAAAAAAAAAAAGAAAGTCACACAAATCATCAGACAAATCTTGTGACTTGTATCATTAGCTACAATGTTAATACAATTTGCACAACAATGTATTCTCCTGTCCACACAAAGCTTTTACCCAATAGTTAGTCTTTTCATTCAACTTTATAACATTTAACACTAAGGGTTTCAAAAAACATTATAGAACTGTGGGTTTATTTGTTTTATATAAAGTTATTCATATACTTTATTCAAAGCACAATATTTTGTCAGGAATAAAACATTTTTGTTCTGTTTTATTGTTATGATGGGGACTTAATCCTGACAGGCAATCATTCTACCGCTGATATACATATTGGGATCTAAGTTTAACAATACTGAATTGTCACTCAGGCTAGCCTAGAACATGGATCCCCCAACTGTACCTATTGAATATTAGAATGATAGGTAACTGCCACCATGCCTGGGAAGACCATTATTCTTTATGTTATAGATACTTGTAAAAATTACAATGATTTATTTCATTCTTATATTTTTTGCCATGACCTCTGGTCTTGGCAGTGAGAGACTCCTCAGTTTTACTGCAGAATACATTTAAAAAATGTTTATGTAGTTGAAGTTTTTTGTCATGTATCTTCAGACTATAGAAAACATAGCTTATAATTCTATCCTGAATAGTTTTTATTTTCTTTTATCTTCTCTGTATATATTTTCCTATTTAGTACATGTATTTACATCTACTTATGTTAGCCATGTCCTAAGATGTAAAAATTATTGGAGAGGAATTTGTAATAAACTAGAATAATAAAACATGTACAAAAACTTCACTGACAACTTTGAAAGAATAACCAGTTATATGTTTTTTAATCTATATATAATTATGGCACAACAAATGTAGTAAACTTCCTATTGCAAAAAATTGAGAAAAATCATGCTATTTGTCAAGATGACATATAAATACTAGTTATATCCTGATATATTAATCAGCTAGGATAAAAGTGTTTAAGACACAGCATTAAATTACAATACATTTGATTTATTATTAGATATCATATAAAATAAATGAAAATGAATAATTATACTTTTACATATAATAGAATGGTGTATTTTTAAGTAAAATCATTTATATATTTGAATATTTAAATATGACTGTCACACATTCAAAATGAATGAGTAATTAAACCAATTTGTAACAACCACAAAAAGTGTTAGAAAAAGTAAACTACTTATGTTACTAAATTCTTTTGGATCTGTAGAAAGTAACTGTTAGTACTGGGTGGCAGACATTAAATGTGCTATAAAGACTGGCATCACTTTTTTATGAATAAAGTCATATCTTTTATCTGTGTATATCCTTGTTCAAACTCTCTTCCCCCAACAGCCCTCCCAGTTACTCTCTCTTCTCCCCATCCCTTCCCCAGCAAAGGCAGGAGGTCCCAAGGTCCCAAGTGGCTTAGTTCAGCATCCATTCCCGGCAGATATTCCCTTTCCTCACTCGAACATCAAGGCTGGGTCAGGTGTTCCTCTGGAGGAAATGGACTCCAAGGTGCCAGTCCAAGGTGCTTCAGATCCCAAGGTGTTGTGGTTTGTAGCTTAGACATGCTTTATTTTTTTTTTTAAAGTCCACTAATGAGTCAGTACATCCCCTGCTTATCTCTTTGGGTTTGTGATACCTTGCTCAGGAGGATATTCTCCAAATCCATCCATTCACCTGCAAATTTTAGGGTATCTTTTCTTTTCTTTAATTGCTGAGTAGTACTCCATTGTGTAGAGATACTACAATTTGTTAATCCATTCTTAATTTGAGGGTCATCTAGGTTGTTTCCAGGTTCTTGATATTAGAAATAATGCTGCTATGAACATAGTTCAGCTAATGCCTTTGGAGTGTGAATGTGCATCTTTAGGGTATATGCCCAGCAGTGGTATTGCTAGGTCCTTGGAGAGATTGATTGTCAGTTTTCTGAGAAACTGCCATACTGCATTCCAGAGTGGCTGAACAAGCTTACACTCCCATCAACAATGGAGGAGTGTTCCCCTTTCTCCCCAACTTCTCCATCATAGGCTGTCATCTGTGTCTTTTATTTCAGCCAATCACTTTTAATTGCTAATTTTATTGTTTGCCAGTAAAGGACAGTGACTGGTAAATATTCATAAGGTTCTGCTGTCCAAAAACTTACAGGTTTACAGACTGACAATAGGATTTTTCCCCTCAGCTTAGTGACTTGTCCTAACTAAGCTCTACTCTATGATCTAAATGTTTCTCTCTTACATCGTGAAACTATGTATGCTCTTCAGACAAATATTGAATATGTTAGGTTGCATTACATTATAACTCCTGTCTTCATTTTCATTTTATTCCCTATATTCTGCTCATTTGATTATTAATAACAAAAGCAAAAGTTCTGTAAGTTATATTTCACACTAGGAATCATTTCTGTAAATTTATTATAATAGTTTATTTTTAAACAAGAGTTTATGGAAGGTTTCCTAGAATACTAAAAAATATGGATTACATAATACAGTTGAAAAACACAAAGAAAAAAAGAATATAAACAAAATCTTTTCTTAAAGATATCATGACTCATTTTTCAATGACAAATTTAAACAAGGAATTAGATAAAATTTACTTTTTAAGTAAAAGTATCTTAAATGTTAAAATAGTTATATGATCATGAAAAATATAAGCAATTCAATTAAATATATCAACTACATCAGCTCATAAATTCAGAGTAATCTTTGCACATTTACTTTTCTCTAATCCAAGTGAATAATATAAAAATGAACTCTTGATAAGAATGAAGCTATTATCCCAGTGTTGAGCTCATTTAAGTTCATTGGGGACAACAAATAATGCTATCTAATTAATTAGAATGACAGGAAGCTGCATGACACTTTTCTTATGGCTGGCTGGTTTAACATCCTAAAACCCTCCTGTTGATTAGGACTTGCATGTTTTAAATAGAAAAGGCTGTTAGACATCCCATCTGTTGTGTAACAGAGCTTTGGGGAAAAAATTTAAAAAGGTACTCTCAAGTCTTGATAAGTTCAAGTCAGCAGAACAAGACACATGTAATGTGTTATCTGATACAAAACACAACAGGCAGACTAATTGCTTTCAAATTTTTTGCTGTTTCTCATCAAGCTGCAATTAGGTAATATTTGAAATCCTGGCAGTTTTAACCTGCTTTGTTATATTATAGAACACCTAGGTGAAGTTCAAATTTTATTTTTCTGTGTAAAAGTGATAGAATTGAAGAAGCAAACTTTGTTTCTTGCATTATATAAGGATATAATGGCATAACATAGACTGCATCTCTAAACATGTGCGTGCACTGAAAGAAACTTAATAGAAAGCAATATTAAAAACAAAAACTAGGGGCTGGAGAGATGGCTCAGAGGTTAAGTGCACTGATTGTTCTTCCAGAAGTCCTAAGTACAATTCCCAGCAACCACATGGTGGCTCACAACTATCTATAATGAGATCTGGTACCTTCTTCTGTATAATGTATAATTAATAAATAAGTAAATCTTTAAAAAAAACACAAAAACTATTATCCAATTTTATGGCTATAAAGACTCACAGAATAATCATGTACTTGGTGTATATCTCCCATGTATTTGACAAGTGTAAAATGGCAAAAAATCACATAGTTAATTAGATGTGTATCAAGTTGAATTTCAGATTACTACACATAGAGTAATAATATACATAGCCTTCTATTTTAAAAACAATAAATGTATACTCAGTTATTTTCTACATGGTGGCTCAAAATCAAAAATTAAAGCAAATTGTTTGCCAAAGCAATATTATTTGTTATACAAGAATAGCAATTATGTATACATATATTTTTATTTATATAACTATATATACAGTATTGCCACAAATATAATAGAAAGAAAGTATATATGTAAAATAAATGTAATTGTTTTTCATTAAACTCCTTCGTAAGTACTATTTCTTGCTTTGAAAATACAAAGTACCAGCTACTTAGTATTAAATTTATCAATGATTAGGCCAGAAGTTTGAGAAGGTAATGTAATGGAACACAAGAAAATAATAGTAACAAATATTCAACAACAACAAATTCCACTATTTAGTTCAAATCTAAAAAATGCTATAGCTATCCAGATACTGTTTATTCGATCTCCTGGTTTCTACTGCTGAACATTTCTTTTGTTATTATTTTTTTAATTCCTGCAAGAAAATATATTTCATCTCAAAAGACTTATCTCTTTATATGCATCTTCATTTTCCTATTTCCTGGTCTTTATTCTACAAAGAAATGAGCTACGTAAAATAGAATGGGACATAGTCACAATGGATTACCTGGTGAGTGTTCTGTTTCAAGTGTCATGAGTACCATGCTTTTTTTCATAGAATAAATGAGAAAAGGTAACAACAATTTCCTGACTCTGATAGTTCCTTGTTGTAACATTATCTCTGATTACAGATCACATCAGAGAGAAATAAAAACATAAAAGTCTTGGCTGAAGTTACACTTCTGTCACTTCACCTATGCATTCTTTAAATATCTTTACTTTCTGAAAAAAATTATTTTTGTTTAGTTTTCTCTGAAATGAAAACAATTTAGTGGTTTTAAAAAATCTAATTTCAACTATGTTCATAGCAGCATTATTTGTAATAGCAAGAACCTGGAAACAACGTAGATGTCCCTCAACTGAAGAATGGATTAACAAACTGTGGTACATCTACACAATGGAATACTACTCAGCAATAAGAAAAAATGATATCCTAAAATTCACAGGCAAATGGATGGATTTGGAGAATATCCTCCTGAGCGAGGTATCACAAACTCAGAAAGGTAAGCACGGGATGTACTCACTCATTAGTGGTCTCTAAACAAACAAACAAGAAAAAAGCCAAACATGCCCAAGCTGCAAATCACAACCACTGAACAGCTTGGGATCTGAAACACCCTGGACTGACCCTTCGGATCCCACTCCAACTATAGGAACACCTGACTCACTCTTGAGGGAGAGGGGGCAAAACTGGATTTGCCGGGAGTGGAGACTGATCTAAGCATTATTGGGTTAGTGGGACCATAGGACTGTCTGCTCCCTGCCCAGCGAGGGGATGGGGAGTTGTGGAGAAGAAAAAAATGACGTGATGTGGCGGGAGGGGGAAGGGACCTTGAATAAGGATATACCGGGATGAAAAAGAAAAAATTCAGAGGGAAAGCTGAACACAAAGTAAATATATGTGTAGTAATCTTATTTGCATTATCACCCTTGATAAGTCATACTTATGATTTTTATCTTCTTCATAGTTATTGTTAACTTATCAGCATTTTAAATTCATTTTACTGTTTTTCTTGATAAATACAAAATAAATAAAGAAGGAAAAAAA
>PVIH01014145.1:0-55210 GCA_004025045.1 Sigmodon hispidus | reverse complement strand
TCACCAGCTATATGTTAATGAGGCATTGTGTTAGGCACCAATCACGCACCAGGCTTCCCTATATAAGCAGGCTGAATCTCAGGCTCGGGGTCTTCTTTCCACCATTTCACAACTGAGCTGTACTCCAATAAAGTGTGATCCGAGAAGAATCGTGCGTGTGGTGACTCGTCGTTCTGCAGGCCAGAAGCGGCTCGCCACAGTATACAACAATGCATAAAAGATATCATCCACCATGACCAAGTAGGCTTCATCCCAGAAATGCAGGGCTGGTTTAACATACGAAAAACTGTAAATGTTATCCATCATATAAACAAACTAAAGGAACAAAACTACATGATCATATCCTTAGATGCGGAAAAAGCCTTTGACAAAATACAACACTCCTTTATGATTAAAGCCCTGGAGAGATCAGGAATACAGGGAGAATACCTAAATATAATTAAGGCAATTTACAAGAAGCCGACAACCAGTATCAAACTTAATGGAGAAAAACTCAAAGCAATCCCACTAAAGTCAGGAACTAGACAAGGATGTCCTCTCTCCCCTTATCTATTCAATATAGTTCTCGAAGTTTTAGCTAAAGCAATAAGGGAACAAAAAGAGATTAAGGGGATACAAATTGGAAAAGAAGAAGTGAAGCTATCTCTATTTGCAGATGATATGATTGTATACATAAATGACCCACAACATTCTTCCAAGGAACTGCTACAGCTGATAAACACCTTCAGCAATGCAGCAGGATACAAGATTAACTTAAAGAAATCAGTAGCCCTTCTATACACTAAAGATAGAAGAGCTGAAAAAGAAATAAGGGAAACATTGCCCTTCATATTAGCTGCAAATAGTATTAAATACTTTGGAGTAACTATAATCAAAGAAGTAACAGACCTATTTGACAAAAATTTTAAATCATTGAAAAAAGAAGTTGAAGAGGTTATCAGAAAGTGGAAACCTCTCCCATGTTCCTGTATTGGTAGGATCAACATAGTAAAAATGGCAATTCTACCAAAGGCAATCTACAGATTCAATGCACAGTCCATCAAAATCCCAACACAATATTTTTTAGGCCTTGAAAGAATAATACTCAGTTTCATTTGGAATAACAGGAAAGCCAGGATTGCCAAAACAATTTTACTCAACAAAAGAACCTCAGGAGGTATCACCATCCCTGACTTCAAGCTATACTATAGAGTTACAGTAATAAAAACAGCCTGGTACTGGCATAAAAACAGACTTGTGGAACAATGGAATAGAACTGAGGATCCAGACATTAACCCAAAAACCTATGAACACCTGATCTTTGACAAAGAGGCCCAAAACATTCAATGGAAAAAAGATAGTATATTTAACAAATGGTATTGGCATAGCTAGATGGAAGTGTGTAGAAAAATGCAAATAGATCTGAGCCTGTCACCCTGCACAAAACTCAAATTCAAGTGGATCAAAGACCTCAACTTAAACCCAACCACTTTGAACTTGATAGAAAAGAAAGTGGGAAATACACTTCTACAAACTGGCACAGGTGACCACTTCCTAAATATAACACCAGTGGCACAAACACTAAGACCAACAATCAATAAGTGGGATCTCTTGAAGCTGGGAAGCTTCTGCAAAGCCAAGGACACTGTCAATAAGACAAAACGCCAGCCTACAGAATGGGAAAAGATTTTCACCAACCCTACAAGTGATAGAGGACTGATCTCTAAGGTATATAAAGAGCTCAAGAATTTAGATCACAAAACCTTGAATAACCCTATCAAAAAATGGGGTACAGATCTAAAAAGGGAATTCTCAGCAGAGGAACTACGAATGGCTGAAAGGCACCTGAAAAAGTGCTCTTCATCTTTAGCCATGAGAGAAATGCAAATCAAAAGAACTTTGAGATACCACCTAACACCTGGCTAAGATAAAAGGCACAGATGACAGCCTATGTTGGAGAGGATGTGGAACAAGGGGAACACTCCTCCATTGTTGGTAGGAGTGCAAGCTTGTTCAGTCACTTTGGAATGCAATATGGCAGTTTCTCAGAAAATTGAGAATCAATCTCCCCAAGGACCCAGCAATACCACTTCTGGACGTATACCCTAAAGAGGCACATTCACACTGCAAAGGTATTAGCTCAACCATTTTCATAGCAGCATCATTTGTAATAGCAAGAACCTGGAAACAACCTAGATGTCCCTCAACTGAAGAATGGATTAACAAACTGTGGTACATCTACACAATGGAATACTACTCAGCAGTAAGAAAAAAATGATATCCTAAAATTCATAGGCAAATGGATGGATTTGGAGAATATCCTCCTGAGCGAGGTATCACAATCTCAGAAAGATAAGCAGGGGATGTACTCACTCAGTAGTGGTCTCTAAACAAACGAACAAGAAAAAAAGCCAAGCTTGGGATCAGAAACACCCTGGACTGACCCTTCGGACTCCACTCCAACTCTAGGAACATCTGACTGACTCTTAAGGGAGGATGGACAAAACTGGATTTGGCCAGGAGTGGAGACTGATCCAAACATTATTGGTTCAGTGAGACCATAGGACTGTCTGCTCCCTGCCCAGGGAGGGGATGGGGAGTTGTGGAGAAGAAAAATGACCTGATGTGGTGGGATGGGGAAGGGACCTTGAATAAGGATATACAGGGACGGAAAAAAAATTCAGAGGGAAAGCTGAACACAAAGTAAATATATGTGTAGCAATCTTATTTGCATTTTCACCCTTGATAAGCCATGCTTATGATTCTTATCCTCTTTATAGTTATTGTTAACTTTTCAGCATTTTAAATTCATTTTACTGTTTTTTGATAAATACAAAATAAATAACGAAAAAAAAATACAATGATTCAGGGTACATCCTATGTAATACATTAAGTTGTGCATATGCACTTATATAAACAAATAAACATACACAGAAACCATGATATTAAAAGATAACAGAAAAAATATGCAGTATTTATAGTAAATGGTTGATCACAGTCACAAACTACATGTGTTGTCAAGCAGGTGAAGTACTCACTCATTAGTGGACTCCAAACAAAAAAGCAAAAAGCAAAGCATGTCCAAGCTGCAAACTACAACCCCTGAATAGCTTGGGATCTGAAATACCTTGGACCCCACTCCCTCCAGAAGAAAACTTGATGTTGGGGTAAGGAAACTGGATCTGTCAGAGTGGATGCTGAACTAAGCCATATTGGGACCTGGGGACCTCCTGCCCTTGCTGGGGAGGAGATGGGGAGATGTGGAGAAGAGAGAGTGACTAGAGGGGATGGGAGGGGAAGGGAACTTGAACAAGGACATACAGGGATAGAAAATGTGACTTTATTCATTTTTTAAAAAGCAGTAATTTTTAAAACAAAAAATTTAATATAATATGATCTAGTGACATAATTTAAAACTTACATGTTGAGGAATGATAGTAGAAAAATATTGGAAATATTTGCTTTCTATAATTAGTGCGTTGTGCTGCTTTAAGAGTAGAAAATATAATGTGTACAATAAAATACTGCAATTCATAACATATAGCAGCATTTTAGCCATGACGCTTGGGCAGTGAAGTTATAAAGCACATGTGTTGTATATTCAGAGTGAAGGCCTCAGTGAGTCCTGCAATGCAGCACAGGCCAGCGCTCCCAGAAATATCTCAGTTTATTCTTTTTTTATTTAAAACATTTTTAACATACACACCACTGTTCCCCTTTCCTCCCCTCTTCCCAGTCATCCCCAGGCTTCCCCCTCACATCCATATCTCTGCTTCTTACATAATTGATTTTGGATAATTTCTGTTTATTGTACAATCAGAATTTTTTACTGTTTCCAATTATTTTGTCATTCTCACTTTCAGTATGTGTCGTTTTATGGAGTTGTAACCCCAGAGTTTAAAAATATAAACTCAAGCTGTGTGTAGTCGAACATGCCTTTAATCTCAGCATCCAGGTGGCATATCAGACAGATCTCTGCAAGTTCCAGGCAACCCTGCTCTACAGCTTAAGTTCCAGGCCAACCATGGCTACACAATGAGAAGGAGGAGAAAGAGGAAGAGGAGGAGAAGGAGGAGGGAGAGGGCTGTGGGCTACCATGTCCTTGGAATAAGAATCTAAGGAGAGGTGGAGCTGTTAAACCCAGTCCTCTTTTCAACTGGGCTACGTTTTCTCTTTCATTATCACAGGCACTGAAATAAATTTCTTTGAACTATTCAAATCAAAGCTGTTCTCATTTTTCAAATTTGGATGGACATTTGAATCTCCTGGAAAATCTTCCTAAAATATAAATTTCTTATTGAAGATATTTGAGGCCCTGCATTTCTCAATGATTTTGAATGAATCGAGTGTTTCTAATCCCTAAATGAGAAGCCAAAAGCCCATTTAATAGTTTCTTGCTACATCAGGAGCAGCAGATAATAAAAGAGTGAAAAGAACACTTTGGGCTTACACATCTTCAAGGGACCATCATCCATAATCTCTTTTCAGCAGGTAAAGAAGAAGACTTTCAAGCCCAAGGACCTGGGTCAATTACTGGGCATCACATGGTAGAAAGAACTGAACCCCACATGCTGTCCCCTAACTCCACAGTCAAACCATAACACTCATACATGCACACAAGCATGCACAAAATCAATAAATAAATGCAACAAAAGCAAACAAACATCAGTAAGTAAAATGGAAACATTTAAACTAAAACTTGCCTTGAAAGGGGAAAAATAAACTAAAATTTTGCTCTGTTATCAACTAATAAAATATTTATATGGATTCAGCTCAACAAATTAAGTGTTTGTGTATGCATATATTAGGAACACTTTTTCCTCTTGCAGATATCAGTTCCCAGCACTCACGTCATTTAGTTTACAACTGTCTGTAATTCCAGTTCCAAGGATTTAATATCTTCTTCTGGCCCGTGCAGGCATTGCATTCATACACATAAACCAAACTCATATACACATATACTCAAAAATTTATAACAAAAGTAAGTCTGATAAATAAACAAATAAAAGAACAAATATGGAGGGCATTCAGTGATTAAGGCAAGTTCAGACGCAGGAGAGCAAGTCTGGTGTAGTCTCATGGACAGCTCATACCGAATCTAGTGCTGTGATACACTGGCAAAGGATGCCTTCACCACATCAAGCATTTGCTGACCCACATAAACAGAAACCAAGGCCCATAACTCTTTAGAAAGACAGAGCTTTAATGAAAGCTGACTAGTAAGCTTAAATGTACCTTATAAATAATCCTGGTAGTGATCAAGCATCATTGTGATAGAGGAGGTAGTGGGATGGCTGAGTGCATCCTGAAGTTTCAATGAAAGATCTACACTTTGTAGACATCTTGTAGAAAATTCTTGTCTGTCCTATAACTATAGACAACATCTTTTGCTTCTGAAATTGAGATTCTGAGTATTTGTTCTTGCTCCTGGTCCATAGTGTTCTAGAAAATCTTTGACCCCACCAGCTTCTCGAGATTACTTTGGGTGATGTTGTATGGTCCTGCATCTGTGCCCTGAAAAACAGCTGGAACTGTTTTTATTATAAGGAGGTTTCTGGGTATGATCTGGGTTCCAGTCTTTCTGGGCGTTGAGCACAGGGCCTTATGCTAGGCAGGAAGCCTACCACCTCTGAAAGATGAGAAACAGAGAAAAATAGGAGACATAGGAAACAGAGAGGAGCCTGATTGAAACTTCTTTCCAGCTGAGAATGAAGAATTCTAGCACAGCAAATATCTGCCACCAAGGCTGTTGACACAGAGATAATATTCCCACTGTTTGTTTGTTTTATTGTTTGTTGTTTGGTCTTGGTTTTCTGAGACAGGGTTTCTTTGTGTAGCCCTGGTGGTACTAAAACTAGCTTTATAGACTAGACTGGCCTTGAACTCAAAGATATCCACCTGCCTGTGCCTCCCAAGTGCTAGAATCAAAGGTGTGCATCACCACTGCTGGACTGACAATATTCCTATTACATAGAGAACTTTACAATAGCAATGATCCCTGCTTAAGTTCGAAGCCTTAATAATCTTCACATATGGCCATATTCCTCTCCAAGAGTATTTTCAGTGACTCTGACAGGCAAGATTAGATCCCTGTTTACATTAAAAACTAATTTCTCCTGCCACCTTGTGACCTAGAGTATCATCTCATCCACTGTAACCTCATCCAATCACATATAAATCATCCAATCATCCACAGAAAAGAAAGAAGAGGAAAGGAAAGGAAAGCAAGGCTGGAGAGGTGGTTTGCCATCTAAGAGTGTTTGGTGCTCTTCGAGAACACTGGAGTTGGTTTCCCATCAGCCACAGCAGACAGCTCACAGCCACCTATAGCCCCAGCTACAGAGAGGATCTGATCCTCTTCTGATTTCCAAAGGCACCAGCACTCATGTGGTGTATGGGAATGGTTTTTTTCCTACTATTTCATTTATTTATATCCTAAGAGATTTCCATATTCAAATGAACTTTTAAAAAGCCTTTAAATTTGTATCATATCAGAAGAGAATCACCACGCTCATCTTATGTACCCACAGTGTGGCAAAGCTGGTAAGTTTTTAGGTGAAGACACATGTCTAGCTATGAATGGACAAGCCAATCAGATGGAGTTTAAAGGGGCATTGGCTGGCTTCCCTAGCCTGTGGAGGGTATCAGTAAAGCTGCCAGATATGAAAATTAGAACTATGTCAAAGCTACCTTCTTAATAAAAGCATTCATCTATCATCATTTTTTCTTTTAACATCTACTTTTTTAAAAAAAAAAAACTTTTTATTTTCTTTTTCAAAAGGAAGAACTGCAGAGCTGTCTATTGGCTTGACAGTGAGCTTTGGACAACCCACAAGAATAGTTAGAATCCTACCAAATGTAGTAATGTGCATATGCATATAAAAAATGAAAGTATCCTTTTTAACTCTCTTATTTTCTAGTATCTGTGATAAAATACCCTGACAAAACAAAGAGCTTAGGGAGAACAAACCTAAGGGGTTTACTTTAGTTCACATTTCCAGGTTCTCCATCATGTGGGGACATCCCAGAAGTAGGAGTTTGAGGTGGCTAGAGACAGTGCATCCACAATTGAGAGCAAAGAGAAGAATAAACTAATGAATGCATGCTTGCCACTTATCTCTCCTCCTTCACTCTCATACTGTTGCCCATGATGATCCGGGTCATCTGATAACACACACTTCCCACGGATATGCCCGCATGCCGACCTAACCTACCAGTCTCATTGTGTTTCTTCACAGCTCTTTCTACACTGAGTCAAGTTGGCAGAACTAACCAGTGCAGCAACCTCTAATATCTAACTTCAGAAACCATGCAAAGTAACATATATGACATCCTAAAAAACTTTGTGGGGCTGACTTATCAACTCAGAGTGCTTGCTTCTTTTACTGATGACCCAAGTTCATTTCCCAGCAACCACTTGAGGAGACTCAAAACAACCCATACCCCAGCTCCAAGAGAGTCAACTCAATATAATTAAAATTCTACATTATATCAAAAAGAAAAGTTGGATGAGAGAAAAATAAGGAAGATTGAGAAGAGCAAGGTACAATTCTTGCTTCTTTCTGATAGGACTATAGCTTCTAGTTTATCTTATAAGTTAATTTTAAATTAATATATAGTAATTATTTAGCAAATTCCCTAGTTTTATAGAAATCACCAAGCAAACAGTCACTGTTTTAAATTTATTCTCTAATTTATTTTTAAACTCATTAGTGCTTACCGAGCATGACAGACATCAAATCCTTGGGCTCTGTCCCCGACACCGCATAAGCCAGGTGTATGGCACATGCTTGTACTCCCAGCACTCTCTGCGAGTAGAGGCAAAGGACCAAGAGGTTAGGATTATTTTTAGATATATAAGGAGTTTCAAAGCCAGCTCAGAATACATAAGACGCTCCCCCCCAAAAAAAAAGAACCCGAAGACAAAATAATTTCAAATTTATTTTTTTCAGTAACCAAAATGTGGACTGAAACAAAAAGAAACTCAGACTGAAACCCAGATGCAGATCTGTGCAGTCTCATGGAAAAGTCCAAAGGGCAGTGAGAAAACAGTCCATTTCCAACAAAAACTCAAAGAATGATGTGTGTAGAATAAAGACTCAGAAGTGAGGCCCGAAACATCATTGAAAGAACTTAAAACCTAAATACTCCCCATGCTACCTGAAACATGTTATGCACTCTTAACTGTGCTGGTAGGAAGAAAGCCATTCTAAAGAGACTGGTGTGTCCCTCCTTTTAACTATCAGATTATTTAAACAGTTTTCCCCATGAAATTTCCCAAGAGTCTCATGCTTAGAGAAGAAAAAGGCTAAAGCCTGTATCAGCCAAAAACGGAGTATGTCTCCTAGAAAGATTCCACACAGTGCTGAAAGCTTGTCAGACCCCATCACTGAAAATACTGAAAGTAACAGGCAGGGTCACACCATGACCAGGACCGAGCAGCTAATTATAGCATCATACTGCTTTATTTCTGTTTAAGCCTTAGCCTCATGACAGTATCCCAAAGATGAAGTTGAGGGAGAGTCACTAGACCTTTGTTTCTCTTTCTGGTGTGGCCACATTGAATAAATCTTTTTCTGGTTTTTTTTTTTCCTACCTTTCCTTTCTTTAGTTGATTGATTGACAAGTGGTCTAGCTTAGCTTGTTAATGGTAGGGACCAGGCTCTGACCCTACTTATCTATTGATAATACTAGTGTTTTCTGTGGCTATCCTAATGTGAAATAAAAGATCAGAATTTCTTATATCACTTGCTTATTATTTTATTATTAATAATAAATAATATTAAATAAAAATGAAAAACATTTACCTAAGTATTGTGACTACTCTTATTTCAGCATACCTACTGACCAGCTTCTCCTCATCTCTTCTCCTTGCCTCCCCAGTCATTGATCACAACTATTCTACTCTCTATTCTGTGAGATGAACATTTTAGAAATTTTAGCATATGCAGTTGTAGAGTATTTATCTTTATGTGCCTGGCTAATTTTGCTTAATACAACATCCTCCAGACTTACCCATACTGTCACAAATGGTAAAATTCTTTTTCCTTTTCATGCCTGAGCAGATTTCATGGTGTATAAGTTTCACATTTTCTTTATCCACCAGTGAGCACTTATGTTGATTGCATACATCTGGTTTGGTGAACAGTGCTAAATAAATGACAAGATACAGCTAGGGCAAGAGCTCAGTGGGCAAGCATGAGCATATGTGTTCAGTCCCCAGAATCCACATAACAATTCAGGTGTGAATGCACATATGCTTGTAATCCCAGAACTTCAGGGGCAGTGGGAGTAGATGCAGGAGATTTGCTGCCCTTGTAGTGCAGCAATCTATCTCCAGACTCAGCTAGAGACCTTTTCTTATGAGAAAAAGGTGGAGCGTGATAGGGCAAGACACCCAATATCCTCCCCTGGTCTACACACATACATAAATGTTCACACACATACATATGCACATGTAACATTATATACAGATACAAAATGAAACTGCATCCATGTTTACAAGTATGAATATTTAGCATTGGTAAGAAATTATTGCTAGATGAAACAATCTGCATATTCAACATAGCCCTTCGAGTAGTGGTTAATTCTGTCAATTTGACATACAGTGGAATCACCTAGCATGTGAGCCTCAATCATCCGGTTTAGAATCTCATGTGGGCATGTTTGTGGAACATAATATTTATTAATTAATTGATATGTTAAGATCCATCCACTGTGGGTGGCACCGTTCCCCAGGAAAAAAATTCTAGACTACATAAGAGTGAAGACAGCAAGCTGACTACTAATATTAATGCATTGATTCATTGTTTCCTGCTCTTCACAATGGAAGGATTGTGACTGCCTGCCTGCCTCAAGTTCCTGCTGCGTTGACTTCCCACAATGATAGACTGTAGACTGGAATTATAAGAGAATTTTTTTCTCTTTTTAGCTGATTTTGCATGGTATATTACTTAAACAGGCATGAAGCTATGACATTTAGCAAAATGTTGTGTGACTTTTCCTGGGAAGATATGAACTACCATGTATTTACTCCTGTTAAGGGACTGATGAGAGACCAAATGAACCCTCCCATCCAAGTCCAACCCGGCAAACCAATAAGCTTCTTTGGATTACTTGTGGGAACATAAATGGAGTTTGCTTACAGAAATGAACCAAAGACAGTTGTATCACTGAAAATCTAACTCCACCTTGGGTTCTGACTAATAAAACCTACAATCTTGGAGCTTCATCCACTTACTCAGGCAGCTTGTCAAGTCAGTGAGTCTCCTTTACTCAGCAATATTTACCTAGATAAGGAAGGTCCTCCTGAATCTTGTAAGTTTCAGAGAGTTCTTGAAACTTGTGAGTTGTTTAATACCTGTGCCTTACCCTCTCTCTAGAATAGAATGCTTTAATCTAGAAATTCCTGAGCCTTAAGGAGACTAAAGAGAAACATTTCAACTCAGAGGAAGCATCTTCATAAAAAAATTAATCTTCAAATTTATAAGAAACTAGAAATTCCAAAAAGTACAGATAGCATGGCAAAAATAAAATCTGTTTGAATGTTATATTTCTTTATAATATACTTATATATAATTAAATAATTATATAATTAAATATATTCTATTATATATAATAGTATAATAATAAATTTTATTCTTTAAAAATGAATTTTTCTGTCCAAATAGTGTTAGAAGTATGTTTAAAATTATCATAATTTTTCAATTTCTGAAAATTTCAGGGAATTACAGATTAATTGTTGGCAAATTTCAAAGAGTAACATTTCAGGAGTTTGAAAACATAAGCCTGAATTTATTTTCTGTATTTTGTAATGCTAAAGGGTATTCTTGGTACTGATTAAAAAATACTTAAGTTTTTAACTAATTATTTTAAAGACCAAACTTGGCAGAACTTAGCCTTTACAAATTTGAACTCACTACAGTGCCACAATCATTAAGAGAGATACACATAGCTGCAGAGACAGATTCTAGGGTCTAGAAATAAAGACATAAATTCAGTCATTTACCTTTAGACAAGTGTCCCTAGAACAATGAATGAAAGGAAAATGGACTCTTCTGAAGATTGCTTAGGAACACTGGAATAATCACTTGAAGGAAATATAAAATCATAAGATTGTGCACCTTTATCATATCACTAATATAAGAATTAACTTAGGGGTTAGGAAAACTTGTTACACAAGTGTGATGATCTGAGTTCAAATCCCAGAAGCTACATAAATCTGGGCATGGCTGCACACATCTGAAATCCCAGTGTTTCTATTCAAAGATGGACATAAAGACAGAAAAATACCAGGAAGCTCACAGGCCAATTAGCCCATAATACACAGCTTCAAAACAGACATTCTGCCTTGTATGAAGTAGAAGTCAAGGACCAACCATGAGGTTGTCCTCTGACTGACACACACACATCTAGGTCTATGCTGACAGAAAAAGGGGGAATATTCTCATGAAACCTGAACAAGCAAATAATGATTTAATCTCCTTCAAGTCTGGCTGCATTTACAGACACAATAACAAAAACAGGAGCTACAGAAGCAGAAATGGATATAACTAGACTACATCAAAATCAAAAGTTTGGGGAGAATAAAGAGAATTATCAAGAAAATGAAACACAATCTACAAAACTGAAAATATTTGCACATCAAACATCTGATAAGTGATTAATTTGTAGATTAATACACAATGAACTCCTATCAGAAGCAAAAGAGAAACAACTCAAGCTTTAAATGAGCGATGGTCTTGAATAGATCATTCTACAAAGAAGGTACAAATAGCCAAGAAGCTCTGCTCACCTAACCACCGTGAGACCACTGGCATCTCCTAGGGTAACACACTGTGGTGTTGAGAGTGAGAAATGCCCTTCAAAGGTTCATGTACCTTAGCACTCGATCTCGAGTTAATGGTGCTGTTTGGAGAGTTTACGGAATCTTTAGGGAGTACAGACCTGTTGGAGGAAGTGTGTCTCTGGGAGCAGCTTTTGAGGATTTAGGACCCAGCCCCACTTGTCTCCTATGTAAGCATGAAAATGTCATCAGTTGGCTTCGGTTCCTGTGGCATGTTGTCACTGCCTGTCTTCATGCCTTCTCCACCATGAAGAACTCCATAACTCTTGAACCACTAACAAAAATTAACCTTTATCTCCTCTGTGTTTAATTTGGTCATGGTATTTTATCATGACAACAGAAAGATAACTAATACAGATAACAACAGACAAAATAAAACATGTACTAACAAGGACTTGGAAAAAACTGGGATTCTTATATACTGCTTGTGGGAATATAAAAGTAGGTTAACCACTAAGGGAAACTTTTTTAGTTATTCTAAAATTAAATGTAGGTGGGCTAAGGGAACTGACTTAGTTGATAAAGTTATTGCCCCACAAGCATGAAGTCCTGACTTCACACCCCAGAATCCATGTCAAATAAACCAAGAGACTTAGAGTGCACTCTAAACCCAGCACTGAGGAGGCAGAAGCAGGTGGATCCCTGAGGCCCACTGGCCCTATTTAAACCTACTTGTCTAGCTAATTTGGTGGATGGTATTTGAGGAAATGACAATCTTCATTATTCTCTGGCCACCACATACTTATGCATACACTCACACATATATACTTGTACACACATATGCACATATAATAAAAAGTAACAGCTCAATCTAAGTATATGGTATAGTATCACACATAAATAAAAAATATAATAGAAATACAGGAGAAATTGACATCCAAAAACATGAAAGTAGGTTCAAAATATATGTTATCAAAGATTGGTTAACAGAACCAGAGAAAAGTAGATGATGGTTAAAAAACAAAACTTAAAAAGTTTTATATAGCATCCATTCATACATAGAAATTTCTCCAACAGAAAAGCATTTTCTTTGCAAACACACATGAAGCTTTAACAGAACCAATCATGTGTTAATCCACCAAGGAAATCTTAGCAAATTCCAAAAGTAAAAATCAAAGAGGCCACGTTCACTGCCTAAATACAATCAAAGGAGACAAGAGCAAGAGAATGCTGCCCCAGAGAAAATCCATATGTCCTGATGTTAAGATCATGTGTTAATTAATTACTGGGTTAAAGAGGAAATCAAACTTAGGACTTCAATGGGAAGCAGCCATAACACAGCAAGACAGAATGTTACTTCCATAGCTCCAATAAAGCAATCTCAAATTCTAACTTGATGCAGACACACAGGTTTCTAAAATATGAAATTCAACAATTTCCTAAACAAAGCAAACAAACCCAGCAGCATTTTGCAGGATTTATTGAACAGACTGCATGGCCAATATCTGAGTCACTCAGATGTGACAAGTCAAGTTCCATTAGCCAAATTGTAGTGGGATTATGTTGCTTCATGGTAAATAATTGTCCCCCCTACTGGTTTAATCAAAATACAGATTGAGCAAAGGCAGATAGGAAGTGTGGGCAAGGCTACCAGGCTAAGAAAACTCTGGGAACAGAAAGAACAGAGCAGAGATGCTACAGAGAAGCCAGAGAGATGCCATGGAGACACCACAATGAGATGGCAGCAGACACAGAGGAAAGAAGTTGAAATGCTGCTCTGAGAAATGGGATCAAGCAGCATGGCTGAACAAGATAAGAATCATAGGTTGAGTTAAGATAAAAAAGTTAGCAAGTTATATGTCTGAGCCCCAGGTCAAGCAGCATAAAATTAATATAAGCTTTTGTGTTATTATTTGGTACTAAGTGGCAGTGGAGCTGAGCGTGGGTCCAAACCTCTGGGCTAGACCCCAAAGTCTGGGCCAGAAACTTAATACAACATCAAATCACCTCCTTTCTCTTCCTTTAACTTTCTGGTTTTGTGTGTGTATTCTATGTGCTGTGTAAATGTGTTTGAATGTGAATGCACATGTGTAGGTACACATTTGTGTTGGGATAGGTACGTGTGTGTGCATGTGCATATAGAGGCCAGAGACTGACATTGGGTGTCTCCTTGGATTGCTCTCCACTTTATTTACCAAGTCAGAGTCTCCTGCTGAACACAAAGTTCACGAACTCAGCTGATCTTGTTTATCAGGTGAGCCCCAGTTTCTGCTTACTATATACTAGGACTATAGGAGCTATCATGCTAGCCAGCACTTATGTGGGGGCTATGGGTCCTAACCGCAGTCCTCATGATTACATGGTAAGTACTATCTACTGAGAATTCTCCAAAGTTGCCCAAAAGCCTTCCTAAGAATAAATTTGGGATTTGACTTACAGATTTTGAACTTGGAGTTGAAGTTGGCTCTTGCAGGGAATCTGGGATTAGATCCCAGCACCCAAGTGGTAGCTCACAACCATTCTACTCTCTAGTTACAAAGGATCTGATGCCCTCTTTTGACTTCTGGTGGCACTAGTTACACACTGGATATACACAAACTCATATAGTCACACACCTATATACACAAAAGTAAAAATTGTAAAGGTTTTTCAACTTTATCATGATAAGAAAATAAACTCATTCTGACCCCATTTTTCAATACAGCATTCCATAAATCTCATGAGAATTACATGACTTTATGGTAAAATAAGGTATGTATCAGATGACTCTGCTCAGCTAGCTGTAAGCTAATGCAAGTATTCCTGCAACACTTAAGGTGAGCAAGGCTGAGCTGTGCTATTCAACACATTAGTGGCCTAAATGTGCTTCAGAGTTCAATTGTGTTCACATTAGTGTTGTAAATGTACTTTGGTGAGAAAATGTGCTTAGTTTATCAGGCTATAACTCCACTGTGAGTTGAAAATCTTCTGTATTTTATTACAGGTAGTCACATCAATGGTTAGCAACCCAGACACGGTGCACAGATAGCTGGTCTTCACAACTGTACACTGCTCTTATACCACAGAAGCAGGGTAGGATGTCTCAAGGTGGTATGCATACAGGACAACAGACTTTCAAAGATACCAGTACTGGACCCTCTTCTCACTTAGTGTCCTGTGTGCGCAGTTTGATCCATGTATGTCCTGCAGTTATTTTCCTTCTGAGTTATCAAGGCCGACTAGAGGATTTTCTCTGCTTAGCACTTCTCAACCTTCTTCTGAGCCTATATTCAGGAACAGCAACCACCCAAAGGTGCATAACTGAAGCCCACCCTAACACAGTGAGGACCTGGAAAAGGGGCAGCTCTGGACCTCTTGGTGGGACCAGGAGGCAGCTCCACAGGCCAGGGACTGCTCTTAGCAGCTCTGCTTGCCAGTCAACTCCCAGCAGGTGTTCACTGCTTCTGCAGCCTTGGGGGTGAGAGGCAGTGCAGTGGGGCACTGAGGCCTTTGAAGGAGGAGTTCTTGTACATCCTCTAAATTTCCCCAGAGAGTGAAGGTTGTTTACAGCCTGATTCTCAGGAGCCTCCCCTTTATTCCTGGGGAAAATGCTTCAACTCTGAGGAAGCTGCTGGGCAACCACCTTGAAGTAGTGGTTTACAGACAGTTTTCATTCATAATCATGATAACTACAAGAGCTGAGTTTCTCTTTTCTACAAATTATTTTATACCATGCAAAATGACTGGGGAACAGATGCCTAGATCAATGAGTGTTATCTGCAGCTTTCCATTAAACTCTCGATTCTAATCACAGAGGTGCAAACACAGACCTAGCCTATAAAAATGAAGAGGAATTTTTAGCTGATTCCTGATGATAAGTAACAATAAGTGAGCATAGCACAAAAGGCATTTCATGTTTCTGCCACCCCCAACTTCCTTCAGTTTTAACCATGCACATTTAAACTCAGAGATAATGTGTTTTCTGTTCAGTTTTCTCTCTAATCTCTAGAAGGTTATTAGAAACCATATCAGTAGTACTTTGTATTCAATCATTCCATTACAGGAAAATATTTCCCTGAAAGATCAGAAAATTGCATTTTACCTCTTTCTAGCAAACTGTATGAAGCTGGTCATTTACAAAGCTCAACATGAGTGAGGCACTTGGATAAATGAGCTGTCAGAAGGAGAACAAAAGGATGAGAAGACATACACATCATCTCCTCTCCTGCTTCCATGCAGGACTGCAACTCTGCCAGCTTCTAAAAACCTCTGAAACCATTTCCCCTTTCTACAGTTCTCATTTAACCATATTCAGGGATTATCAGCTTTAAAAGAGGAATTTATCTCTGAAGAGTACACATGTGTGTGTTATATATGTATGATCTGTATACTTATGTATGCATAGTTATGCATTCCTCAATGTGCATACATCTGTATATAATATGTGTATGATCTGTGTACTTGTATATGCACAATCTGGCATTTCTCTTTGTATGTGCATGCATGCACATGTCTCTCTCTCTCTGTGTGTGTGTGTGTGTGTGTGTGTGTGTGTGCAGACACAAGCCTGTGGAGGTCAGAGGACAACCTCTGTTGGTCCCCACTTTACTCCATACTTGAGACAAGTTCTCTTGCTATTTGGTACAGTGTATGACAGGCTAGCCTGTGAGCTTCTGGAATTTCTCCTGTTTCTGTCCCCCATATACCCAAAGGAACACTAGAATTACAGGTGCATAGATTTGGGGGAATATTAACTCAAATCTTCACACTTGCATGGCAAACACTATAGCCACTGACCAATCTACCCAATCCCAATGAGGTTTTTATGTTTTGTTTTGTTTTGTTTTGTTCTTAAAAGGAATGAGTTTTGATTCATTATTTATATGACTGATAATGTAATTTACCATTCTGCCATGTAGTCAGAGATGAATAAAAACAATATCTATTTTCAAGGATATTTTATCAATATGTACTATGAGTTTAATAACCTGACATTATACATATTTTTATTTTGCATTTCACATTTGTTTATAGGAAATTACACACATATACACACAAAAAAATCTCCACATTCATGCCATAGCACAAATGTAGGGGTCAGAGGACAACTTGAGGAGAAAGTTCCTTTCTTTCACCATGTGGAATCCTTAGAATGAACTCATGTGGTCAAGGATGGAGGTGTGTGAAATAAACCTTCTTGCTAGAATCTCACTCAAAAGACCAGTGGAAACACCAGCTTTTACTGTATCGCTGCACAAAGAGACCCAGCAAGCACAGAAGAGGAACAAAATGGCTGGTGTGTTGATCTGGCACAGGCAGTGGATTTTAGAGGCCTTGGTTGCCAGAAATTTTGCTCTTTTCCCCATAGCCTGGTCCTTTAGAGAGCTAACCAGCTCTGCAATCTTCTAGTAATAGCCCCTCACTCCAGGTGAAAGCCTTATCTAATGAATACCCTGGGTCCTGAAACTGTCCTCTTTTTAAATTGTGAGTTCAGCCACAGAACAATGTGCCTTCAACATTCATACTCTTGGAGAAGTTCTAAGACAAGCAGGCTCTAGCCTTAGCCTTAGGCTAAGGGAGAGCAGCCAAGAACCTCTTGCTTGCCTGTGACTCTTTGATGAGCTCTGAGCATGATTTCTTATCAGCTAAAACAATTTATTTCTTACAGCAGCAGGTGCATTTCTCCTCTGAGCCACCTCACTGGCCCCAGATAAATTATTGTGTAAAACAGAAGACAGTAGACTTTTATCATTAGATTGCCATGATGCTAGATTAGAGGCCCTCTGCTGGGCAGATGAGGATGCTGAAGCAGAGGGAGACTGACACCCTGAGTACCAAAAGAGAGTGGGATCAGAGTTACCTATGATTTTACTATAATTTATTTCCCTTTACGAATGACACAATAACCCATTGCCATTTTGGAAAAGAGATTGCCTCACTCTAGTAACCATGGCAACTAAGTGAACAATAGCTGTTAGCTAGAACTAAACAAAAACTAATAGCTAGATCCATGGTAATGTTAATGTAGCTGTTAATACTCCCTAGAAAGAGCTAGGTAAGAAGTTCAGCCATTACTCTCTCCCCTGCCCTTCAGCAGTCTTGGAAAATGTAGATCATATAGAAACTGAAAGATTATTGGAAAGAGAATTTTGTGATACAGTTTCCATGAGGCCATCATCCAGGGTGAGGTAGGACTTTGTGGTCAAGCTGCTGTTTTGGGATGCTCCACACTTCAATAAGTAACCCCAATAAATGGAGTCATTCTTTTGGTCAGCCACTAGATCCTTACCTAGGGTGGACAAACTTTGGTACTTCACCACCACTGCCCCCAGGAAAGTTTAACAGAGCCTTTTAATGGAGATGGTCATAAACCACCTGATGTTCTTCATAGTGATGATAATGCTTCATGGAGAAACCTGACATTAGCTATCCATCATGCAAATTCTTCAGAAAATGGTAGGTTTCCTCACTGCATGACCTCTTCTTTATATATATATATATATATATATATATATATATATATATATATATGTGTGTGTGTGTGTGTGTGTGTGTGTGTGTGTGTATTATATGTGTGCCTGTTTGTGTATATGGGTGTAGATATGCATATATCCACATATGGTGTATGTGTGAAGGACAATCTTGGGTGCCACTTTGACTTCCAGATGGTTCGAGTCAACATTCTTTATTGTTTTGTTACTGTGTATACAAGGATAGTTGCCCATGAGTTTCTGGGGATCCTGTTTCTCCCTATACCTGATTCATCTTGCATTAGGAACACTATAACTACATATTGGTGCTACACCTCTGAATTTTCATGGGTTCTGGGAATCCAAGCACAACATTTTATGCTTGTGTGGCAAGGTTTTACCCAACAAGCCATTTCTCTACCTTATATTTTATAACCTAGAATATTCAATACTTTAAAAATCATGCTAAAATTAGCCTGCTACTTCAATCTTAATGAGAAAATACTAATATATTAAAGGTTTCAGTTTGTTCTAAGCCATTGACAAGACCCAGCTCAGGACTCACTTTCTCCAGGAAGATTTTTCCAGTGGCACAATTTTCTTTCTTGTTGAATGTCACACAGTGAGTCCTTAGTAAAATAATAAATGATATATGCTTGAGTAGCCCAGGGCAAACTACCAAAGACTGGACAGTCATTCTCATAATGTAGAATTTCCTTCTTTGATCCTGTCACCCTGCCGGGACACTTGCTGAGACGCAGCTGTGAACAAGTGGCTTTGGTCCTCTCTCATAGTAGGAGATGGACCTTTTCAGGTGAAGCCTTTGTGCATAGGCCATGTCCCTGGAGAAGACAGGCCTCTGGATTGTGAAGGATTATTCTGATTACATTCATTGAAGTGGGAAGACTCACCCACTGTCACTGGCAGCATTCTCTGGAGGAGGTACTAAGTGGAGAAAGGGGCTGAGCATTAGTGTGTGTTCATTGCCTTCTGCCTCCAGATTACGACATGATGTGGCCAATGGCTTCAATTCCTGCCACCTTGACCTTCCTGCACTGTGAGCCAGAATAAACTCATCCCCCTCTTGTTGATTTTTGTCTGAGAACTTTATCACAGAAAAGAAATTTAGACACATCCTAGTGTAGAATGCCTCCCTCAGGGCAGGAGACTCTTTTCCTCTCTCTCCTCTCTCTCTCTCTCTCTCTCTCCATGTTAATCTGGTTCTTAGCACTGTCCTTTCTGAAGAGTTCTTCACTTCTTAGACCACTTCACTTTGATACAGACTCAAAACTTCAAGCAAGATTTGGCCCTCCCTGTGGTTGTGCCCGTACTTTCTCCCCAAAACATAGAAAAAGAAAGTGACTGTCACAGAAATTGATTTTGTCTTGATTTGCCATAGGACCAACCACTGTTCATAGGAAACACAGAGATGTTACCTCATCTGTTTCTTTCACCTGCTCTTAAAATCAAACCAAAAAACTATTATTTGAGGATTTAATACATGTATACAGTGAAACGTGGTCTTACCTCCCATTTCCCATTTCAGCTTCCTCTGGGTGTTCCCAATTTCCATCTCTTCTTCATTTGTTTATAAATAACCCACAAAGTCCAATTAATGCTGCTAGTATGTGCTCGGGATAATCCCCTGGGGCAGGAGTGACTTCCTGGAGGATATATTACAGAAGAAGAGTGATTCCCTCTCACCTCTGCTTCAAGAACTGATCTACTGCCTACAGCTCCCCTGCTAGGAGCCTGGCCTTGTAAATTCTATCATCTATGCTAAAATTTGGGCTGTCATGATTTTGTGCAGATCCTGTGTAGGCAACCACAGAGGCTATGAGTTCATGAGTAAGACAATCATGTCATTCCAGAAGACAGCACTCTTCTACTTCATCTGGCTCTTAAATTCTTTCCACCTGTGCATCTCATGATCCCTCACCTGCTCCTGCTAAAACATCATTCACACACACCCTAAATGCTCCCTGACTCAATTATTCCTATTGTTGAAAAGACTTACAGAGGATGTTCAGCCCTCTCCAGACGAGCTCTATGTGGCACACCTCCTGTTCACCCTGAACTTGCATCCTGGTCATGATGAGAAGTCTAAGACTAATCTCTCACACTGAAACTCTCAAGGTCAGGCAAATCTCCTGGTTGACCCAAACTTTTACCTTTTTTGATTCTAAAATTTTGATTCGAGTGCAACATGTTCTCTGTCACCTCCCGTTACCCTACATATTTGTTTCACTTCATCTTTACGGAACTTTTTGCTCCCTGGCTCCTGTATCCCCTGAAACCATCTCAAGTGTGAACTCTGTTTTTCTCACAACATAGAACAGTTTCCCTCTTGGTTTTTATAGTTTCTCATACACAATCTTCCTGTTCACTGGAGATCCTGAGATACTTAATATCAGCTGTCAACTTGACATACACCTAGAATCACCTAGGACACACATAAGGACCTTCTAGATTGGGTAAACTGAGATGGGAAGACAAACCCTAAATACAGAATCATTCCATGTCTGGGATCCTAGATTGAATAAAAAGGGAAAGTGATCTGAGTACTAGCATTCAACCCTTTCTGACTCCTGACTGAGAATGCAATATGACCATCTGTGTAACATATTGCAACAATGACTACCTACCATCAGTGCTTTCTGTTGAAGACTCCTCAATCTCCACCATTCCTTAGATCAATTTCTACATCCCTGTCTCTCTCTAGTATCTCTGTATTTATTATATAAATGATTTTACCAAAAAGTAAACGATAGAGACAGAGCTAGGTGACAATATACAAAGATGTGTGGAACATATTATTTATTGTTATCATCTTACATAATATGATAGAGGAAACAAGTGTGTAGAGGTATCTCTTTAAATCTACACTATTTTGATGATGGTCATTTTGGTATAGGGTTTGGGTTACATATTTTGGCATAAGGTTAGGGAGGTCTTCTAGCTCCCTTTACAGCCCAGATTGCCATCTAATGTGTGATTCTCCTGCCTCAGTTGTCTTAGTGATGACATTACAGGTGAGAAGTACCACATCCAGCTTTAAAATTATTAAAATTGGTTATTGCTCAGATGCAGGATCTCATATATCATAAGCTGGTTTTTAATTCCCCATCCTCATGCCGCTACATCCCAAGTGCTAGAATTTTTAGGTATGTTCTACATACCCAGCCTATTACAGAACTTTTATTGCAAATTTTACACCTACACATAATGTTTTTGAGAAATTCTATCTTGATTCATTCCCTTCTTGTTCTTCCCCAACCCCCTGATATCCACTTTAACATCTCAACTTCATGTGCACTTTTTAAAAAAACTCACTGGGTTCACTTAGTAGAGCTAGTGCGTGATTTTAGGGCCACTTACCAGAGTATGGTGAGCCGTTCATGGGCTATATCCATCCCTAAACTGACTCTTCCTCTCCTAGCACACTCAATTGCTGATTTCCTTACTCATTTTTGTAGCTCAGCCACAACAATTCTCCATCAGGCTAAGCCTTACTTCTAGTCCAGAAGGTCTGGTGCTCACTGTCCCCTTGTCTCATCAGAAATCTGTGGTCAGCTTTCCCAGATGTGCCCTTCATGCTGAGATTTTCCAAGGCAGAACTATATCCCAATTGCTCTTTATTTCTGGCATCAACACCATGCCTGGTGCAAAACTGGTGATCAGAATATATTTATTAAATTATCAAGGCTGTTAAGTTCATAAGACTGAATCACAGTGAGCAGCAGAGAAGAAACTCTACTGTTTCCGTTTAATTCTCTTCATCACTGAACCCGCACAGCACTTAATCTCCTCCATTATAGTTCCTCATATTTCTGCTGTGCAAAGTTTTATTCCCATAGTTGAATTCAATAAATTCAGGATGACAGAGAGAGCTATCCTCAATATTCTGCTATGCCATAAGGAAAACTCTAGTCAGAAACTTCAGCTATAACTCTCTAATCACACACACAAACCAAGTGACAAAAAACTTTCAACATCTGTCAAAAGATTAATATGCTTTTACGTACAGTTCAAAGCTGTCGGGTGTAGCTCATTAGAATAATAAATCTATTAAATCTTTGAAGGATTAACGTCTCATTATCTCATTCTTGTTATGAGAATGAAGGGTTTATTATCTCAACGACTTTAAATAACTCTTGCCATGGGATAAAAATACTTCCATCCCCCAACCCTTGCAGTTTGGGCATTGATATATATTTTTCTAAGTTGGGCATTATAATTTAAGAAGAGTAGCAGCATGTCAGTTCTGGCCCTGAGAGAGTGATGAAGGGCCTCACTTTAAATAGTCCTCATTTTTGATGCATGTGTGTCTGTAGGCCTTCTTTGCTCCAGAGTCTTTGCGTTCACTCTTAGCAATCATTTAAGTCTCAGTCAAGATACAGAATGGAGCAGTGAAAAGGAGCCCCAGCTAGGGAGTCCACGTGGATACAGACTGAGTCTCCTAATATTGATTTCTAAGAGAGCCTAGGCCAGTTCCTTGTTTCAAATGACCCTTTGCCTCATTCAGAACTGAGCATCATCAGCTTCACTGCACGAGTCTTCCTTGGTCTATCCATGCAGCAGGCTTTTGTATACCTTCCCTAAACCCTTATCATTTTTGAAAAAAGATTTCTTGCTATCCACACCCCAGACTGACCTCACATTTGCAGTTTCTTTGCTTTCCAAGTCCTGGATCTTTAAAAAGGAAAACAGGCCTGGGAGATGACTCAGAACATCTTAACATTATGACCTGAGTTTGTTCCTACAACCTGTGGAAGAAGGAAACAACTGGCTCCCAGGAGTCATTGTCTGACCTCTACTAGTATGCTGTGGCATGAAAACAGGAACATGCATACACACACACACACACACACACACACACACACACACACAGCTGCTGACTAGCTTATGCATGTCTGTGGGCAGCTGAGCTGACTACCAAGTGTCAGCCCTTCCTTTAGGCATTTCAAAATATCCTACACAAGGTAAAAGACAACTCACTTACAAAATGGCCATGGTTTAGATAACAAGCCAGTAGAGAGGAGATAAAAGACATGATCTCTGAGACCCAGTGACCGTCACCACAGGCATTGTGAAGAGAAGTGTTAATGACATTTCTAGAGATTTCTCTGGATTGAAGAGAGAGGCTATTCAATCAATGTTGCTGAAACCATCATGGCACATCACAAGTTTATTTAAAAGATAGCATCATTTCATTTTATCTGACCAAGTAATTGTGTATCTATCACAAAAGGGGATATCTAAGCAAGAACAAAAAAAAACAGCTGAAGAGGAAGAAAAAGACTTGTATCACTACACGGTACAACATCCTAGTGACAAAGGAAATCTCCAAAATAGAGGGAGATTTGGCCTGAAAACCTGTTGCTTTGCCTAATGAAGTGGTAGTCTGGTTTTTAGTTTATTTGTGCTTAATGATAAAGGCCTCCTTCCTTCATCTACACACAAACTCCATCTCTGTGAGCTTTCCATGATCGCCCAGCACTGGTCATAGATGGACACCTTATCTTCATACAAAAGAAAATGTAACTTCTAAGATGGCTTCTCTGAAGTCAATGTCTGTTCATCTTGAGTTGTCTAGTTTCTAAACACTTTATATTGAAAAAGTGTGTGTGTGTATGTGTGTACACATGCTATGTATGAGTGCAAGTGTGTGCATATCATGGGTCTCTTTCTACCTATTTTGTTATTTCCAATATTTTGTGTACTCCAAACCAACTGCCCCATAAGCTTTCTCATAATTCTCCTGTCTCACCTTCTATCTCCATGGGAGTGCTGGAATTGTAGATGCACATCACCACATCTGTATATTCTTTATGGGTATCTTGGTATCTCACTCAGATCACCAGAGTTGCATGCTAAGTACCTTTATCCTCTAAGATATCTTAGTAGACCCAGTCCATTGAATTTTAAATAAGCCTTTTGGAGAGCTTTATTAATTCTACAAAGACTAATCTAGTCTGAGAGAATCCTCTAGCCATGCCCTTTAGACAGCTTTTACCAACTGCACACAGGGTAATGGGACAGGATGCCTTTCAGAGTTTCAATCTTGTTATTCTTCATCTACAAATGACATGTGATACTCTGTTTGCAGAGTTAATTGAAAATTACCAAATAAAATTGTCTGTTGGAAAAGCTGGGGAAATCGATAATGCAGTTTAGGTAACTCCAGAACATGGATTTAGCAATAATATTTTTCTTTATGTTTTTTCTAAAAGTCAATAACAACTTCATATAACTTAGTTTTGTATCTTAGTTTTGTTTTTTAACTTTTAGTTTAAAAAGGTAGTTTATGCTAGAAAGTAATTGAAAGCTCCATATAAGCTTTGTTGGTGAGAAGCCCAGCAGTCATTGGCTACCATGATGAGGCCTATAAAAGATAGGATGGAGACCATCAGCAGTTATAATGGAGCATTGGCAGGAGAGAGTTTGTCCTTCACATTCAAAGAGCAAGGGGTGTTTCTGGCTCCCAGAGATTTTTCAGAAGTGGGTGGGCTAACTTCAGACCACCTGAGCTAGCCTGGGTTTGTCCATCTGCACAAGGGTAGACATAAAGTAATTCTGCAGCTGCCACAAATGGGAAGGAAGACTTAAAGGTTACACCACAGTTTCTTTTCAACTTTGTGTCCCAGAGATAGATGCAGAAGGTATATTAGGACTTATGAGAGAGAGCTGAAAGGCAGCTAGAGGGCCTGTGATATAACAATATGATGCCTCTAATTAAAGATGAAGAAATATGGCATTTCTATTTCAATCTGTCCCCTATACACAACTGAAAACACCAAAAGAACAAAAATGAAAATTAAATGACTCTATCCCCGCTGACATGTGTCTAAAAGGCTTAATTTTAAGTATAGAAATCCTGCTGTTAAAAACAAATTAGCATTCTCATTTTATTTTCTAACAGAATCCGACCCAATAAATGGAGGAAACCTGACAACTGCATGAGATATGCTCAGACCCGTGTTAGCTCAAGTGCAAAGATATCACAAGTAGAGCCCCTTTGTGAGGAACAAAGAAATAGACTAAAGTCCAGGAGTCAGGTCAGAAAAAAAAAACCACATCCATGATAGTAGTTAATCTTTCATAGTATAACATTAATTCGTATGCCAGAACTTATAGTCAAATACTATGTGGTTAAATAAATTACTACTCTAAAAAGAAAATAATAACTAAACAATAATAATGAAACTTCTGAAAGCAAAGCATAAGCTTTCCAGACTCTCAAGAAGCATGTAAGCACATGCTAAGATAAGGAAAATGGGAACCAGAGATGGTTCAGCAATTCAAACAGCTGCTGCTCCTGCCAAGGACTGGGCTCAGCTCCCAGCACTTACATGGTAGCTTAAAACCATCCGTAACTCCAGTTCCATGGAATCTGATGCCCTCTGCTGGCCTGTGAGGGTCCCAGGTCCAGATGTGGTACACATCTATATAAACATGTAGGCAAAATACTCATGCACATGAAGTAAGATAAATCTTTGCTAAAAACTCACAAAATATGTTGTAAAATATTGAAACTATTAGCTGAAAAAGAATGTGAGATGAGGCCAGGGAGATTCCCAGTGGCTAAGGGCTCTTGCTTCCTGACCACCTGAGTTCAACCTCCAAATCCACACGATGAAAGGGGAGAGCTGACACCTTCAAACTGCCCTCTGCTCTCCATCGGCCACCATAACATGTGCATTCTCCCCATACACACACAAAGTTTGAAAAGTTGATGTATCACATCTGTCAGTATCGATAAAGTAAACTTGACTTTTAAAAAAAAAATATTAGCAATCAGATTTCCTAAAACTCATCTGCATGTTTATTGTAAAAAATGTAACATCAACATGATACTCTTTTTGCAAAAAAAGGTGACAGGTAACAACACACAGTGTAAATAAATGAAAAGCAAAAAGCGTGTGCAGAGGGCACCAATGCAGTGGAGGCCTGCTGTGCTCACTTGAAAAGGGAAGCAAAATCAACAAAAGCAACAGAAAGAACCTGTAAAGGTCTTCTCTGTGGTCTGTAGTCCCAGAAAATGAAGCTAATTTAAATTGCATGATTAGTGTTAGCACTCCTTGAAACAGAAAATCCTGTGCCTTACAACTATGGCACATAGCTGCTTTCTACATACCAAAGGAACATTTGTGAGGGGGTGGGTGGGTGCCAAGGACTCCTCTGCCATAGCACATGCATGGAGGTCAAAGGACAACTCCACCTGTCAGTTCCCACCTTTTCATATTTGAGAAAAGGTCTCAGTACTACTGCATACACTGATCTAGCTGAACCATGAGCCTCCTCCACATTGCTTCTGTCACTATTCTTTAGGAGCACTGAGATTACAGACATGTGCATCTATGTTTGGCTTTTATGTGGGCTCTGTGAATCTGCATCATATCCTCATGCTTTCTCGGTATCTTTTTTCCTCTAAGACAGAGTTTCTCTATGTAACTGCACTGGCTGTCCTGTAACTCACACTGTAGATTAGGCTGACCTCAAACTCACAGAAATCTGCCTGCCTCTGCCTCCACATGTTCTCTCAGCAAGTGTCTTATCCAATAAAGCATGACCCCAACCCTAAACATTATTCTTGGTTGGCATTCACCATGCAACAAAGACATGCCCAATACATGCCCCCCCACCATGTACTATCCAGTTTTCTAATCTCTGATTCCATCCCAAAATTTTAGAGCTTAATAATACAAATAGGTAACAAAATGTTAAACTCCGATGTTTTCTGTATCTCTCTCTCTCTTTTAGATAACCAGTAGTTTTAAATGAAAACCTAAAGTCAATTGTAAGTATCTAAAATGTCTTAATGTTGACAGCACTGTCTGAAGTTTAACACTGTAGATAAAAGTAAGCACATGACCACTTGTAAAGAGAGGTCAATATGGTAAATACAATTTAAATATATTATCACATAGATGAAGTTATCGTTATAAACCTGTTGCTCTGATTTCCTTCTTCTGTAACAAACATCCTGACCAAAATCATCTTCAGAAAGAAAACAGTTTATACCAAAAGGTCACAGTCCTCTGTGGAAGGGGTCAAAGAGGATCTTGAATATGAAACCATGTTGCTACTGCCTCATCACAGGTTCATGCTCAGCTGGGTTTCTTACACAACCCAGGATCACCAGATCAGGGAACAGTGCTGCTTACAATGGGCTGAGCACTTATATATCAATTAGAAATCAAGACAAGACCACACAGGCATGCCCATAGGCCAGATATTAGGGCAATCCCTTAACTGAGATTTCCTAATTTTAACTTCTAATGCTGTTTCTTTTCCTTTTAATTCTTTATATACATAGGCCTCCCATCTCCAAACATTAATATTTTCTTATTCACTCAATGGATTTATATGCTGAAGTAATTTATTATATTTTTCAAATTAATTTCTGTATTCTGTTTTAGATTGTTTTGCTATTTGTTTTGTCCACTAATAATTTAAGTGATTAATCAAATTATCTGAATTATTATTGTTATTTTAAAGTTTTATTAGCATATATTAATATACATTATAATGAATGTCCTAGTTAACTTTAACTGTCATTTTAACACAGCCTAGAATCTTCTGAGGTTATCTCAATACAAAAAACAATTCCATAAAAAAATTAAAGAAGTCATAAGCCTATTCTAAAAGAAATCTATGTTTGCCAAATGAAAGGAAGTATCTAAGTTCAACTTAAAGTCAACCTTTGAAAATGTCACTTTATTTTTTACCATTAACTTGGGCTAATTAATAAGTGGAGAGAAGTCTCAGCAGCTAAGAGCAAAGTGTCTGAGTTCAGTTCCCAACACACACATCAGGAAGCTCACAACCACTATAACTTCAGCACCATGGGATCTGATCACCTTATTGGCCCCATGAACCCCAAGAACATCTGTGCTTGCATATGCATATTCCTAAACATAAGCACATAATAAAAATACATCATAAAATGTTTTTAATAAGCCCTAATTAATAAAATAAAATTTCTATCTCTCTGATGCAAGAATTTTGGCTTTGGTAAATTTTTATATACATATAACCCAAATATTCAAAAAAATAAATCCTAATATGCTAAACTCATCACTTATAGTAAGTACCTATGAGCAAGAAAATGGTTAGGCAAATTATATTATAACTAAACACTGTAATATTACAATACAGCTAAGAACAGTGTTGTCTGTATGGCCTACCAACACTAAACCAAGATGAGATAAGCAACTTAAATAAATCTATAACCAACAAGACTGAAAGAATGTTTTTTTTTAAATCTCCAAACTAAAGCAAGTCAATGCTTACATTCACTCACTGACTGGATTCTACCAGACCTTTAAAGAACAGCTAACATCAATGCTTCTCAAATAAGTTCACCAATTAGAAAGGAAAGAAACACAAAAATAAAAATAAACAGATGAACACATGACAGAAAAAGGAAACTAAAGGTCAGATTGCTCCCTGGTAAACAGAAATACAAAACTCCTCAATAAAATCTTTATAAGAAGAGTTCTGTAATACATCAAAAAAGATTTCATCATGATTGAGTTGTCTTCATTCCAGTGATACAAAGTTGGTTCAATGTAATATATAAATAGTTTCAGTGATGGAAATTGCATGATAATCTCAACAGATTCTGAA
The DNA here is from genome assembly GCA_004025045.1 of Sigmodon hispidus. Lineage (NCBI taxonomy): Eukaryota > Metazoa > Chordata > Mammalia > Rodentia > Cricetidae > Sigmodon > Sigmodon hispidus. Next base: position 26,365 of record PVIH01014145.1, on the reverse strand, counting down.
AAGACCAGACAAAATGAAACATAATTTTACTATAAAAGACTCAAGAAACTAAGAATAAGAGAAGTATATCTCAACAAACACAAAACTATAGACAAACTTATACTAAAATCTTTTATAAAAAAGATTTAATGTATTGACACTAAAATGAGAATTAAGTCTCTACAAACTTCAGAGGATTGGCAGACACAATCTTTTAAGCCTACAGTAAGATTACTTCTAGGCTCAGAAGTTGTACCTATCAAAGCAGGAGACAACTTCTGACACCCCATTCACTAGCACAATACCCAAGACAGAATACCCAGCACAATTCAGCTGGTCTACAACATCACAGGTTGTGGAAACAGCAAACAAAGATGCACACATACACTCAACAAGGGTAAGACCAGATATCCACACTAAAAAACACTAGCAATGACCCAGCTCCAGATGCTAGGTCCATTAAAGCACATATACCATCAATGCATAAGACAAGCTGTCTTCTCCAGAAACTAGAATCCCTAAGGTAAGGCTCCCAGAGAAAACCAACTACACTAATGCATAAGTCAATGAATTTAAACCATAAATTATAATTATAAATGTGATCAAAGAATTCAGAAAAGATGTGAACAAATGCCTGAAAGAGAACTGAAAACATACAAACAGTTGAATAAAATAAAGAAAACAATCTAAGATACCGAATGGAATGTAATAAAGAGATAAAATGCCTGAAGAGAAGCCAAAAATGAAATACAACTCAAAATGAAAACTCAAGAAGTTGATCAAAAAACTAAAAGGAAAGTTTTTCCAATAGTTTACGATCAAGTTGAAAAGACAATATCAGGCTTCAGAGATAAGATAGAAGGAATGGGCTTCCGGGACCGGGTGCTGTCTGCAGAGTGAGTCGCAGCACACTCTGTAGCAGGCACAGATAAAGTCTGCCTGTCACCATACCCACAGCTGCTGCTGAGGGAATTTGCATGGCTACCCACCTCCACCTCCAACTGAGCGAACAGATAACAACTGGGGTTTATGAAGGACAGTCTCAGACCCCACCCAGAGAGGTAAAAGGAGGTGAACAAGCCTGAGTGCCACAAATGAGCAGGAGGCACCTAATCGTGAACCACTGAAGCCATGGGCAAATGTCAGTGCAAAAAATTACATAATAATATAAAGAACAACAAGGTAACTCAAGAAGAAAGTGGCAATCTTGCAAATACAAGACCTGAACTGAACAATAAAGAGGAAACAGAAGGAAGCAAAACCAAAAATTCCTTTTTGATGATCATCGAGGCTCTCAAAGACGATATGAAAAAAAGCCTTAAAGAAATAGAAGAAAATACAAACAAAAAATTGGAAGAGATGAACAAATCTATGAAAGAAACATACCAGGAACTAAAAGCTGAAATAGAAGCAATAAAAAAGGCACAAAATGAGGCAAAGATGGAAATAGAAAATCTGAAGAAAAAAGCTGGAACCAAGATACAAACAATACAAACAGAGTTCAAGAGATGGAAGATAGAATCTCTGAGGTGGAAGAATCAGTAGCTCAAATAAATATATCAGTCAAAGAAAATAGTAAAACCAAAAAAGCTATAACTCAAACTGTTCAGGAAATCTGAGACACCATGAAAAGACCTAATTTGAGAATATTAGGAATAGAAGAAGGAGAAAAATACCAGCTCAAAGGCACAGATAATGTTTTCAATAAAATCATAGAAGAAAACTTCCCTAACCTGAAGAAGGAAATGCCTATAAAGATACAAGAAGCTTACAGAACACCAAATAGATATGACCCCCCCAAAAAAGTCAGCGTGCCACATTATAATCAAGCCACAAAAAATACAGAACAAAGAAAAAAATTTGAAAGCTACAAAAGAAAAGGGCCACCTCACATATAAAGGCAGACCCATCAGAATAACACCTGACTATTCAATGGAAACGATGAAAGCTAGAAGGGCTTGGTCAGAAGTTATACAGATGCTAAAACAGCATGGCTGCCAAACTAGAATACTATACCCTGCAAAATTATCAATCACCATAGATGGAGTAAACAAGGTGTTTCAGGACAAAGTCAGACTGAAACAATATCTATCTACCAATCCAGCACTACAGAGAGTATTAGAGGGAAAATTCCAACCTAAAGACCCCAGATACACCCACAAAATCACAAACAATCAATAATTCCACAGAAGAATACCCCAGAGAAAGGAAATACAAAGAAGTTACCACCAAAAATGGCAGGAAATATGAATCAATGGTCACTAATTTCCCTTAATATCAATGGTCTCAACTCTCCTATAAAACGTCACACACTAACAAGATGGATACAACAACAGAAGCCATCCTTCTGTTGCCTACAAGAAATACACCTCAACCGCAAAGACAGACACAGGCTTAGAATAAAGGGTTGGGAAAAGATTTTCCAGTCAAATGGTCCTAAGAAACAAGCAGGGGTTGCAATCCTAATATCTAACAAAGTAGACTTTAAGCTAAAAGCAATTAAAAGGGACAAAGAGGGTCACTACTTATTCATCACAGGAAGAACTGGTCAAGAGGAGATTTCAATCTTGAATATTTATGCCCCTAATATAAGAGCACCTACTTATGTAAAGAAACACTGCTAAAGCTCAAATCACACATCAATTCTTACACCCTAATAGTGGGAGACTTCAATACCCCATTTTTAACCCTGGATAGATCAACCAGACAGAGTCTAAACAGAGAAATAAGGAGTCTAAAAGAGGTTATGATGCAAAAGGATTTCATAGATATCTACAGAAGCTTCCACCCAAAGGCAAAGGAATATACATATTTCTCAGCTCTTCATGGAACTTTCTTCAAAACTGACCACATAACTGGTCATAAAGCAAATATCAACAGATACAAAAAAATGGAAATAATCCCTTGTAACATATCGGACCACCAGGGACTAAAGTTAGAGTTCAACAACATCAAAACCCAAAGAAAGCCTATCAACTCATGGAAACTAAGCATCACTCAGCTGAACCATTTCTGGGTCAAGGAAGAAATTAAGAAAGAAATCAAAGTCTTCCTAGAATTTAATGAAAATGAATCTACAACGTATCCAAACTTGTGGGACACAATGAAAGCAGTCTTAAGACGAAAATTCATAGCGCTAGATGCCCATATGAAAAACCTAGAGAAATTCTACACTAGAGTCCTAACAGCTCAGCTGAAAGCCTTAGAACAATTGGAAGCAAACTCACATAGAAGGAGTAGACTGCAGGAAATAATCAAACTTAGAGCTGAAATCAATACAATTGAAACAAAAAGAACAATACAAAGAATCAACAAATCTAAGAGTTGGTTCTTTGAGAAAGTTAACAAGATAGATAAGCCCTTACCCAAACTAATCAAAAAACAGAGAGAGTGTGTTCAAATCAACAAAATCAGAAATGAAAAGGGGGACATAACAGACCCCCAGGAAATACAGACAATTATCAGATCATATTTTAAAAATCTGTATTCCACAAAAATGGAAAACCTAGAAGAAATGGACAGCTTTCTGGACAGGTACCATCTACCAAAATTAAATGAAGATTAGATTAATTACCTAAACAGGCCTATAACCCTTAAGGAAATTGAAGCTCTCATTAAAAACTTTCCAAAAATAAAAGCCCTGGTCCAGATGGTTTTTGTGCCGAATTCTACCAGACATTCAAAGAAGAATTATGACTGTTACCCCTCAAACTATTTCACACAGTAGAAACTGAAGGAATATTGCCAAATTCCTTTCATGAGGCCACAATTACCCTAATACCCAAGCCACGCAAAGACACAACAAAGAAGGAGAATTACAGACCAATTTCCCTCATGAATATTGACACGAAAATCCTCAACAATATTTTGATAAACCGGATGCAACAATGTATAAAAGATATCATCTACCACAACCAAATAGGCTTCATCCCAGAAATGCAGGGCTGGTTTAACATATGAAAAACTGTAAATGTTATCCATCATATAAACAAACTAAAGGAACAAAACCACATGATCATATCCTTAGATGCGGAAAAAGCCTTTGACAAAATCCAACACTCCTTTATGATTAAAGACCTGGAGAGATCAGAAATACAGAGAGAATACCTAAATGTAATAAAGGCAATTTACAAGAAGCCAACAGGCAACATCGTACTTAATGGAGAAAAACTCAAAGCAATCCCACTAAAGTCAGGAACTAGAAAAGGATGTCCTCTCTCCCCTTATCTATTCAATATAGTTCTCGAAGTTTTAGCTAAAGCAATAAGGGAATGAAAAGAGATTAAGAGGATACAAATTGGAAAAGAAGAAGTGAAGCTATCTCTATTTGCAGATGATATGATTGTATACATAAGTGACCCACAAAATTCTTCCAAAGAACTGGTACAGCTGATAAACACCTTCAGCAATGTAGCAGGATACAAGATTAACTCAAAGAAATCAGTAGCCCTTCTATACGCTAAAGATAGAAGAGCTGAAAAAGAAATAAGGGAAATATTACCCTTCATATTAGCTGCAAATAGTATTAAATACCTTGGAGTAACTATAACCAAAGAAGTAGCAGGTATATTTGACAAAAATTTTAAATCACTGAAAAAAGAAATTGAAGAGGATATCAGAAAATGGAAAGCTCTCCCATGTTGCTGGATTGGTAGGATCAACATAGTAAAAATGGCAATTCTACCAAAGGCAATCTATAGATTCAATGCACTGCCCATCAAAATCCCAACACAATATTTTTTGGACCTTGAAAGAACAATACTCAATTTCATTTGGAATAACAGAAAAGCCAGGATTGCCAAAACAATTTTACTCAACAAAAGAACCTCAGGAGGTATCACCATCCCTGATTTCAAGCTATACTATAGAGTTACAGTAATAAAAACAGCCTGGTACTGGCATAAAAACAGACTTGTGGAACAATGGAATAGAACTGAGGATCCAGACATTAACCCAAAAACCTATGAACACCTGATCTTTGACAAAGAGGCTCAAAACATTCAATGGAAAAAAGATAGTATATTTAACAAATGGTGTTGGCATAGCTGGATGGAAGTGTGTAGAAAAATGCAAATAAATCCAAGCCTGTCACTCTGCACAAAACGCAAATCCAAGTGGATCAAAGACCTCAACTTAAACCCAGCCACTTTGAACTTGATAGAAAAGAAAGTGGGAAATACACTTCTACGAATTGGCACAGGCGACCACTTCCTAAATATAACACCAGTGACACAGACACTAAGACCAACAATCAATAAGTGGGATCTCTTGAAGCTAGGAAGCTTTTGCAAAGCCAAGGACACTGTCAATAGGACAAAACAACAGCCTATAGAATGGGAAAAGATTTTTCCCAACCCTACAAGTGATAGAGGACTGATCTCTAAGATATATAAAGAGCTCAATAATCTAGAGCCCTAAACCTTGAATAACCCAATCAAAAAATGGGGTACAGATCTAAAAATGGAATTCTCAGCAGAGGAACTACAAATGGCTGAAAGGCACCTGAAAAAGTGCTCATCATCTTTAGCCATCAGAGAAATGCAAATCAAAACAACTTTTGATACTACCTAACACCTGTTAGATTGGCTAAGATAAAAGGCACAGATGACAGCCTATGTTGGAGAGAATGTGGATCAAGGGGAACACTCGTCCATTGTTGGTGGGAGTTTAAGCTTGTTCAGCCACTTTGGAATGCAATATGGAGGTTTCTCAGAAAATTGAGAATCAATCTCCCCAAAGACCCAGCAATACCACTTCTGGGTGTATAGCCTAAAGAGGCACATTCACACTCCAAAGTTATTAGATCAACTATGTTCATAGCAGCATTATTTGTAATAGCAAGAACCTGGAAACAACCTAGATGTCTCTCAACTGAAGAATGGATTAACAAACTGTGGTATATCTACACAATGGAATACTACTCAGCAGTAAGAAAAAATGATATCCTAAAATTTGCATGAAAATAGATGGATTTGGAGAATATCCTCCTGAGTGAGGTATCACAAACTCAGAAAAATAAGCAGGGGATGTACTCACTCATTAGTGGTCTCTAAACAAACAAACAAGAAAAAAAGCTGAGCATGCCCAAGCTGCAAGCCACAACCACTGAACAGCTTGGGATCAGAAACACTCTGGACTGACCCTTCGAACCCCACTCCAACTATAGGAATACCAGACTCACTCTTGAGGGAGTGGGGACAAAACTGGATTTGCCAGGAGTGGAGACTGATCTAAGCATTATTGGGTCAGTGGGACAATAGGACTGTCTGCTCCCTGCTCAGGGAGGGGATGGGAAGTTGTGGAGAAGAAAAAACAACCTGATGTGGCGGGATGGGGAAGGGACCTTGAATAAGTATATACAGGGATGAAAAAAAAAATTCAGAGGGAAAGCTGAACACAAATTAAATATATATGTAGCAATCTTATTTGAATTATCACCCTTGATAAGTCATGCTTATGATTTTTATCTTCTTCATACTTATTGTTAACTTACCAGCATTTTAAATTCATTTTACTGTTTTTCTTGATAAATACAAAATAAATAAAGAAGAAGGAAAAAAAGATAGAAGGAATGAATCACTCACTCAAAAATAGTAAATTTACCTAAAAAGAGAATAGCACACACACACGCTGCAATAAAACCAAATTTATAAATAATAGAGTTAAAGGAAGAAGCCAAGTCAAAGGCACAGAAAATATTTCCAACAAAGCCATAAAAATTTTCCAAATCTATGAAAAGAGGTACCTATCAAGATCTAGGAGCCTTAGAGAGCACAAAAGAGACAAGAGCAGAAAAGAAACTCCCTATGTAACAGGATAATCAAAATATTAAATGTACAGAATAAAAAATAATATAAAAAGAGGCAAGAGAAAAAGAGCAAGTTATATACAAAAGCAAGTCCATTAGAATAACACATGGCTTCTGAAACCCAGAAGGGACAAGAATGATGTTCTACAAATTCAAAAAGTATACAAATGCCAACCCAAGCTACTAAACCCAAGCAAAACTATGAATCATAATTAAGGTAGAAAAAGTTTATGACTAAAAACAGATTTAAGGATTTTTGTCCACAAAACCATCTCTACAGTGGATATTAAAAGAATTAATTCAGTTGATTAAACATACCCCAAAAATATATAATACCAGAACAGATATTTGAGAGATTCAAGAAAACAGCACCATCACAACAAAATAACAGGAATTAATAAATGTTGTTCAGTAATTCTCAATATTAGTGGTTTCACTTCTCCAGTAAAGTCACAAACTAACAGACTGGATTAGAAAATAAGATTCATCTTTTCTTATGCTTTAAGAATCATATCTCACAATCAACAACAGACATCTGCTGGCCACACTGTCTTATGATGATCCCTATAGTATGTAGTTTTATACCTAGTTTAGAACCTTCCTATTTAGACAAAACGGGGAGATGTAGCGGGAAATCAGGAACTATATATGTGAATGATCACGTCATAGGACTGGAGAAGAGCGGGGCGTGGTTAACTGGAAAGGATTCCGGAAGTAGACCTTCGAGGGAGAGGACCAGGACAGGAAGCCATCATTCTCTCACAAGAGTTCCTGACCGGGTGCGCAGTTCGGCCCAGCTGCGCGGGAGTTTGGACGTACGGCGTGGGGATGAGGAATTTTCCTTATAAAGGCTCCGGCGCACTGCAACCTTATCCTGTCATCTTCTCTTAAAACCGGCTCTGTTTTGTAAGCGATTTTCACAAAATAAACCTCATTTAAAACATAAAAAAAAAGAATCATATCTCACAATCAACAACAGACACCACCTTAAGGAGAAAGTCTTCTAAGCAAATCGAGCAAACAAACATGCTAGCATGGTAATTATGACACCTGACAAAATAAACTTCAAGCCAAACTAGCCAGAAATATAGGGCAGGATATTTCATAGTCTCAAAGGAAAATATCACCAAGAAGGTCTTAGTTGGAGTTACTATTACCACAATAACACAATGAACAAAACCCAAAGGAAGGAAAAGATTTAATTGGTGACACTTTGACATCACAGTCCATCACTGAGGAAGTGAGGACAGAGATCTAGTGCAGAAACCTGCAGCCAGGAGCTGAAACAGAAGCCATGAAGCATACTCCTTACTGGCCTGCTCACCTTTGCTTGCTCACATATACTCAAAGACCACTTTCCAGAGGTAGCGCTGCTGCAGTAGGATGGGCTTTCACATATCAATTATTGATACAGTATCCCACAGACTTTCCTACAGGCCAATCTCAGATGCACTTTCTCAATTAAGTCTTTTTTCCTAGATATGTCTTGGTTGAGATCAAATGGGCAAAACACAGCGAGTACAAGGATATTATAATTCCAAACATTTAAACATCAAACATAAAGGCTTTTAACTTCATTTTAAAAACTGGCAAGAGGTAAGCAGATTCCGGCACCTGGACGACCATCCAGAAAGTCCTTCCTCCAGACTGGGGTAAATCCCTAGGATCTGATCTCAGACTCTCACTAGCAGACAGTCACTAGGCTTTATCTGTGAGGGCCTTCTCTAGCAACTCCTAAAAGAAGGGACCTCACAGGGCTAGGCCCTGCCTTCAGGGTGAACTGCATCATCAGAGAAGGACTGACAGACATCTTTGAAATTCAGAGGCCTGTCCAGAGCAGAGTCAGAGACTGAGCAGACACCTTGCTCAGAGGTGACAGGAGACACACAAGCCCTCTTGCCACACCTGACTAGGAGCTGTCTAATCATGACAGCTGTTCTGCCCACTGAAGCCATGGGCAGACTCCAGTGAAAAATATATATAACAATAAAAAGAACAACAAGGCAACGCCAGAAGAAACTGGTGGTTCTACAACTACAAGACCTGAACAGAGCAATGAAGAAGAAGCAGAAGGAAACAACACCAAAAACACCTTTATGAATATATTGAAGCCTTCAAAGAAGATAAAAAAAATTCCCTGAAAGAAATAGAAGAGAACACACACAAAAAAAAAAAATCAAAAGAGATGAACAAATCCTTCAAAGAAAACCAAGAAAATGAAAACAAAAAAAATGAAAGAAACATTCCAGGAACTAAAAATTGAAATAGAAGCAATAAAAAGACACAAAATGAGGCAAAGGTGGAAATAAAAAATCTGAAGAAAAGAGCTGGAAGTACAGATACAAGCATAATCAAAAGAATCCAAGAGATGGAAGAGAAAACCTCTGGAGTGGAAGACTCAGTAGCAGAAATAGATACATCAGTCAAAGAAAACACTAAAATCAAAAAAGCCATAACACAAAATGTTCAGGAAATTTGGAACACCATGAAAAGACCTAAACTGAGAATAATAGTAATAGAAGAAGGAGAAGAATACCAACTCAAAGGTACAGATAATGTATTCAATAAAATCATAGAAGAAAACTTTCCCAATTTAAACAAGGAAATGCCTATAGAGATACAAGAAGCTTACAGAACACCAAATAGATTTGATCTCCCAAAACAGTGGGCTCACCACATAGTAATCAAGCTACAAAATATACAGAACAAAGAAAAAATATTTAAGATCTGCAAAAGAAAAGGGCCAACTTAACTATAAAGGCAGACCCATCAGAGTAACTGCTGACTATTCAATGGAAACAATGAAAGCAAGAAGGTCTTGGTCAGAAATTATACAGACACTAAAATAGCATGGCTGCCAACTCAGAATACTATACTCAGCAAAACTAGCAATCACCATAGATGGAGTAAACAAGATATTCCATGACAAAGTTAGACTGAAACAATACCTATCTACCAATCCACCCCTTCAGAAAGCATTCTAGGCAAAACTCCAACCTAAGGATCCCAGATACACCCATGAAACCATAAACAATCCATAATACCACAGAAGAAAAGCCCAGAAGAAAAAAAATACATACAAGCTACTACCGAAAATAACAGGAAATATCAATCAGTGGTCACTAATATCCCTTAATATCAATGGACTCAATTCACATATAAAAAGGCAACCACTAACAACATGGATACAAAAACATAAACCATCCTGCTGCTGCATACAAGAAATATACCTCAACCTTAAAGACAGACACAAGCTCAGAGTTTGGAAAAGATTTTCCAATCAAAGGGCCCTATGAAAAAAACTGGGGTTGCCATCCTAAAATCTAACAAAGTACACATCAAACTAAAATTAATTAAAAGAGACCAGGATAGACACTACTTATTCATCTCAGGAAAAGTTGGTCAAGAGAAGGTTTCAATCATGAAAGTGTATGCCCCTAATATAATGGTACATATCATTCTAAAAGAAATAATACTAAAGCTCAGATTCCACATCAATTCTCACATCCTAATAGTGGGGGTCTTCAAACCACTGCTTTCACCCTTGGACAGGTCAACCAGAGAGAGACACAACAGAGAAACAGGGATCTAACAAAGGCTATGATGCAAATGGATTTAATAGATATTTACAGAAACTTTCACCCAAATGCATAGGAATATAAATATTTCTCAATAACACATGGAACTTTCTCTAAAATTGACTACATACTAGGTCATAAAGTAAATATCAATAGATACCAAAAAATGGAATTAATTGCTTGTATCATATCAGACCACCAGGGCCTAAAGTTAGAGTTCAACAACATCAAAAATCACAGAAAGCTTACCAACTCATGGAAACTAAACATTACTAAACTGAACCACCTCTGGGTCAAAGATGACATTAAGAAAGAAATTAGTCCTCCTAGAATTTAATGAAAATAAATCCACTATGAACTCAAACTTGTGGGACACAATGAATGAAGTCTTAAGAGGAAAATTCAAAGGACTAAATGCCTATATGAATAACTTTGAGAAATCCCACACTAAAGAAGTATCAGCACAGCTGAAAGCCTTACAATTAGAAGCAAACTCACCTAGAAGGAGTAGATGGCACGAAATAATCAAACTTAGAGCTGAAATCAATACAATTGAAACAAAAAGAACAATACAAAGAATCAATAAATCAAAGACATGGTTCTTTGAGAAATTCAACAATATAGATATACCCTTATCCAAACTAATCAATAAGCAGAGAATGAGTATCCAAATCTACAAAATGAAAAATGAAAAAGAGGACATAACAACACACCCCCAGGAAATCCAGAGAATTATCAGGTCATACTTTGAAAATCCATACTCCACAAAAATGAAAAACCTAGAGGAAATGGACAGCTTTTTGGACATGTACCATTTACCAAAACTAAATGAAGATCAAATTAAATACTTAAACGAACCTACAACCCTGAAGGAAATTGAAACTGTCATTAAAAGACTCTCAAGTAAAAAAAGCCCAGGTCCATATGATTTCAGTGTAAAATTCGACCAGACATTCAAAGTAGAATTACTACCATTACTCTTCAAACTGTTTCACACAGTAGAAACTGAAGGAATATTGCCCAATTCCTTTTATGAAACCACAATTGCCCTAATACCCAAGCCACTCAAAGATGAAACAAAGGAGAATTACAGATCAATTTCCCTCATGAATATTGATGCTAAAATTCTCAACAAAATTTTGGGAAACTGTATGCAACAATATATAAAAAATATCATCCACCATGATCAAGTAGGCTTCATCCCAGAAATACAGGAATGGTTCAACATACCAAAAACCGTAAATGTCATCCAACATGTAAACAAATTGAAGGAAAAAAGAAAAACACAAAAAACAAGGAAAAAACAAAAAAAGAAATCCTTATGCTGAAGGCTTTGACAAAATCTAGCACTCCTTTATGATAGAAGGCCTGGAGAGACCAGGAATATAGAAAAAAAATCTAAATACAATAAAGATGATTTACAAGAAGCTGATGGCCAACATCAAACTTGATGGAGAATAACTCAGAGCAATCTCACTAAAATCAGGAACTAGACAAGGATGTCCTCTTTCCCCTTATCTATTCAATACGTTGAAGTTTTATCTAAAGCAATAAGAGAACGAAAGAGATTAAGGAAGGAAAGAAGAAGTGGAAAGGAAGAAGTGAAACTATCTCTATTTGCAGATCATATGATTGTATACATAAATGACCCACAAAATTCTACCAGGGAACTTCTACAACTGATAAAGACCTTCAGCAATGTAGCAGGATACAAGATAAACCCAAAGAAATCAGTAGCCCTTCTATACACTAAAGATAAAAGGGCTGAAAAAGAAATAAAGGAAACATCACACTTTATAATAGCTGCAAATAGCATTAAATAGTCGGAGTAACTATAAAAAAAGAAGTAACAGATCTATTTGACAAAAACTTTAAATCACTGAAGAAAGAAATTGAAGAGTATATTAGAAAATGAAAAGACCTCCCATGTGCCTGGATATGTAAAATCAACATAGTAAAAAATGACAATTCTACCAAAAGCAATCTACAGATTCAATACACTTCCCATCAAAATCTCAAAACAATAATTTACAGACTTTGAAAAAACAATACTCAGTTTTATTTGGAATAAAAGGAAAGCCAGGATTGCCAAAACAATTTTGCTCAACAAAAGAACCTCAGGAGGCATCACCATCCCTGACTTCAAGTTATATAATAGAGCTACAGTAATTAAAACAGCCTGGTGTTGGCATAAAAACAGACTTGTAGATCATTGTAATTGAATTGAGGATCCGGACATTAACCCAAAAACCTATGATCACCTGATCTTTGACAAACGGGCCAAAATATTCAATGGAAAAATAGATAGTATCTTTAACAAATGATGTTGGCATAGCTGGATGGTAGTGTATAGAAAAATGCAAATAGATCCAAGCCTATCACCCTGTACAAAATCCAAATCCAAGTGGATCAAACACCTTAACATAAACCCAGCCACACTGAATTTGATAGAAAGGAAAGTAGAAAATATCCTCCAATACTTTGGCACTGGTGACCACTTCCTAAATATAACACCAGTAGCACAGACACTATGAACAACAATCAATAAGTGGGATCTCCTGAAACTGAGAATCTTCTGTAACGCCAAGGACACAGTCAATAGGACAAAACAACTGCTTACAGAATGTGACAAGATTTTTACCCACCCTACAAGTGACAGAGGACTGATCTTTAAAATATATAGAGTGTAGCGGGAAATCAGGAACTGTATATGTGAACGATTGTGTCATAGGAATGGAGACGAGCTGGGCATGGTTAACTGAAAAGGATTTTGGAAGTAGACCTTTGAGGGAGGGGACCAGGACAAGAAGTCGTCATTTTCTCATGAGAGTTTTTTGACCGAGTGCGCAGTTCGCTCCAGCTGCCCGGGAGTTCGGACGTACGGCGTGGAGATGAAGAATCTTCCTTAGAAAGGCTCCGGCACGCTGCAACCTCATCCTGTCATCTTCTCCTAAAACCAGCTCTGTTTTGTAAGCTATTTTCACCAAATAAACTCTGTTTAAAACATATCTCAGGGCGGGTTTTTACCGCGATAATAGAGAACTCAAGAAACTACAGCCAAAAACCTTGAATAACCCAATCAAAAAATGGGGTTCAGAACTAAAAAGAGAATTTTCAGCAGAAGAATTACGAATGGCTGAAATGCACTTGAAAAAGTGCTCAGCGTCTTTTGCCATCAGAGAAATGCAAATCAAAACAACTTTGAGATACCATCTTACACCTGTCAGATTGGCTAAAATAAAAGACACAGATGACAGCCTATGCTGGAGAGGTTGTGGAGCAAGGGAACCCTCCTCCATCGTTGGTGGGTGTGTAAGCTTGTTCAGCCATTCTGGAATGCAGTATTGCAGCTTCTCAGAAAACTGGGAATCCATCTCCCCAAGGGTCCAGCAATACCACTCTTAAGCATATCCCCTAAAGATGCACATTAGCATTCCAAAGGCATTAGCTCAATGATGTTCATAGTAGCATTATCTGTAATAGTAAGAACCCAGAAACAACCTAGATGCCCCTCAATTGAAGAATGGATTAGTAAACTGTGGTACATCTAAACAATGGAGTACTACTCAGCAGTAAGAAAATATGATATCCTAAACTTTGCATGCAAATGGATGGACTTGGAGAATATCCTTCTGAGCGATGTATCAGAAACCCAGAAAGATAAGCAAGGGATGTACTCACTCTTTAGTGGACTTTAAACAAAAAAGCAAAAATCAAAGCTTGTCCAAGCTGCAAACCACAACCACTGAACAGCTTGGGATCTGAAACACCTTGGACTAGCACCTTGGAGCCTACTCCCTCCACAGGAACAACTGATCCAGACTATATGTTGGTAATCGGAAAGCAGATCTGCCAAGAGTGAGTGCTGAACTAAGCCACATTGGGAATTTGGAACCTCCTGCCCTTGCAGTGGAGGAGATAAAGTGATTTGAAGAAGAGAGAGTGACTGGAAGGGGTTGGAGGGGAAAGGAAGTTTGAACAAGGGTATACATGGATAAAAAATATGACTTTATTCATAATTAAAAAAGAAAAACTCATGTCTTGCTATATTTTGGATATCACAGTATATAGAAGAGGCTAAATATTGAATATAAGCTTTTGATAATGCTCAGATAAATAAAAAATAAAAATAATAACTGGAAAATCTATAGCAATGGAGAAAAAAATAAAGAAGTTAAATGGGTAAAACCACTATACCTTCACCAGATATATAAGCAACACAGTGTAACAAATTTTTTGCATTTGTATTTTATTGGGTATCACAAATAATCTAGACAATTTTAAGGCATATAAGACAATGTGTGCAGGTTACCCCCAAATACAACCTTACGTTTTATAAGATAATTCAAGGCTCCTGGATTCTAGTATTTCATGGGGATTTGACATTGCTTCCCAATGTAGACACTTTATACAGCATAACGATACTCTGTAATCATATAAGTACTTCTTTAAAACGTTGGGTATATTTGTTGTCAAGGTTTAGAAAATGTATTATATTTTATATTATTTCTACAAACTCTTATTTTAGTCCTCAAACAAGATATAGAATATGTTTGTGTGAGGTTTAAAAATATTTTATTTATTATTTATGTAGGCATATGACACAATGAATGTATGGAAGTCAGCAATCTTTAAGAGTTTATTCTCAGACTCCATCTAGCTGCCAAGGAAGAACCATGTAGGACACAGCTGAGCTGGGGGATGAGGGCCACGTGGCAGAACAGATTAATGAAAATGGGTTGAATTAAGATGAAAGAGCTAGCTAACAATGTGCCTGAGACATAAGCCAAACAGGATGAAATTAATATAAGTGTCTGAGTCATTTTGGCGGGGAGAAAAATGGCCACGGTCATGGGCAGGTTTAATCTCTGGCCCAGACAGGGTCTGAAACATTGTACAACAGACGATATTCTAACCAGGGGCCCCAAACATCCACATAAAGCCTGAGAAAGTTTAAAAAGCATTCTAGAGCGCAGACAGAAACCAAAAAGCAGCTTCCTAAATTGTATAAAGTGAGTCATGGTACAGAGACTTCTCAGTGTTTGGGGTGAGTCCAAGGCAGGCAGCTGAAGGCTGATTCCTGAAGTCAGAGGACTTGACAACTAGCTGCATGTGATTGATTTTATGATTCTCTGAATCACTTGCAAATTACAAAAAGACATAAGAGTTTTAGTTATATTAGTAAACTAAAATAGTAAAATAAAAATAATTACCAATCAGGCTTTATAAAATGAGCTTGAAACCTGGCTATCACCTTGCAGAAGGATCTGATTGTCTGATTCTACCAAGCTGGCAAAGTTATAACTAGCCCAGCCGTCAACACTTGCAGAGATCTGAGAAGGATAAGTTATACCTAAGTGCAGACTGAGCAGCTTTCAAATCTACTAAAAACAACAGAGACCAGTCCATACTCAATTAGCCATACCCAGGTTTCCACATAGTTGGAGGCTGAAGTATCCAAACAGCATCAATATTTGGCTGCCAGGCCTTTAAGGTGGAAGTTTTCTCTATAGTAGAGAAATATATAGAAGACTGACCTTTACTTTGTCTAGGCTCAAAGGTGCAATCAATTCTCCAATGTCTTGTAGATCTAGGCCAGGTCCTAGCAGCAGGCAGGCATTGTGCTATGGCATCTTGCCCAGGTCAGCACTGCTACAATCCAGATAGAGATATCCTGGTGTCTCATAATCTTCTTTGGAGACCTTAGGTCACTGTTAGGATCTGGGAGTCTCTGATATAGTGCTTTAAAATAAACATTTTAACTGCCATATTCTGCAGTTCTCTGAAGTATGAGGGCTTCCCAGGTATATCTGAATAGAATAACTTTGTTTCTAGTGTCTTGTTGTAAGCCCAACCCTAAAAACTTATACAAGAGCTAAATAAAGTACATCCCTGTAATTAATCACATCAGTACTTCTCATGGCTACAATTAAGGAACTTTGGTTATTTATAAGAATGACTGACTGCTTGTGTTTCCTAACAGCCTTTTAATTTGTTAGCAGCTTTCATAAGACTGGCACTTTACAATTTATTTCTGTCAGGTTTGGCCCTAAAAACTATGTTATTGAATTGAAACTTGTTTTATTACCAAAAGTAAAAACTTTTATATGACTTAGATTATCCAAGGAGCTTACGCTTAACAAAATCAGCTAAGACAAGGAGTCTAAACATACATTCTTAAGCCTGAATAGACCTTGAGTAGGGAGAGACATTTTCTAAGCCACTGGTTTTCAACTTTCCCAGTGTTTTGACCTTTTAATATACTTCCCTGTATACTAGTAACCCCAATTGCAAATTTTTTAACCTCAGAAGGGTAGAAACTCAAGACTTGTTATTTCCTTAGTCTAAAAGATAATACAATGAATAGAGAGCTTATTAAGATTAAAAAATATACTCTTTAATTTAGACATGTCTTTCTAAACAATAGTTGTATTTACACATATACAGAGTTGGATCCAAGTTACATACATACATACATACATACATACATGTATACATGCATACATATAGATTTAAAGCACATAGTTAAATCTAAGTCATATATGTGTTCATATAACCATATAAATGTCATAAACATTTTGCAGTGAAGAATCATCAGGATTTCTAAAATGAAGAAAGCCAAACAGAATTAACCCAATGTAGTTAAACTTTTAACTTATTTTACAGTTTCTTTTAAAATTCAGTATCTGCAGGTATTAGAAACCACAGCAAACAAAATCCACATCACCTCTGGATTTCTACACCATTCTATACACCTTCAGTCTGTCCCTCTGACTCCTCAGGCATCTTTACTTCTGACAATTTTTCCCTTTCCCTTTGTTATTCCAGTCTTCTGCCTTCTCTATTATTTTCTGGACAGCACAAAAACTTCTATCAAAGTCTTTCTTGTGGTTTTCTTCAGTAGTCTAGAAAACATTGTATGACTCAAATATTTTAAAGAAGAATAGAAACATGTATACACTGTAGCAACATACTACCAACATGAAGCATCTGAAACTGGCAGTAATTTTTTTCTTTTTATCTTAGTTAATAATAATTTGTATCCAACCCCTCTAAAAGATAACAAATATTTATAACCCTTTGGATCTGAATGATCAAAGCAGCCCTGGCTACAGTGTTATAACACAGTCCTGGTGTAGCTCAGCATCCATAGGCAGAGACTCTCTGCTTCTGCCCTTGGAGTCAAGCTTTGCTCAGGTTTGTTGATCTGCCCCCAGGGTAGGTCATGTGAGCCCCACCCTCCAGCATGGGTGAGGAAGAAAGGAGCCTGGGGACAAAAGGTTGTTAACCTTAGCAAAGATGGCTGCCAGACATGTGGCTGACCAAAGATGGCAATAGCCAAGCCATGTGGCTGAATAAAAATGGTTGCAATCTAAAATGAAACCATGTCATATATTTTTAAATTTACTAATGCATAGATTTTTAATTATAACAGATTTTAACCTTATTTAATAATTTCTATCACTGATATAGTGCTTTAAAATAAACATTTTAACTGTCATATTCTGCAGTTTTCTGAAGTATGAGGGCTTCCCAGGTATATCTGAATAGAAAAACTTTGTTTCTAGTGACTTGCTATAAGCTCAACCCTAAAAACTTATACAAGGGCTAAATAAATTATTTACAGCATTATTAATATCAAAAACATTTAAACTCCTGCTAAGTTCTGATTACTGACCAGTCACAGAAGCTGTGGGTGGTGACTGGCTGCTATTGGCAACAGAGATAGCAAAAAGTATTTAAACCATTTCCGTTTCAGCTTTATGCTTTTAACAAAATTAGAAACATATCAGAACAGTATTATAACTTTCTCAAGAAACAGACAAAATTTTCTAACAAGACAAACAAAACTTTCTAACCAGAAACAGAACCGGATGAGCAGGTAAGATCCAAAGTCACATATACATGAGTCCCAGCATTAAACATGAATACTGTGGCCACATTTTTCATGTACTCACACATTCATTCCTAGGAAATTTTTAGGGGAGTTTCACACAAAGGGAGACACAGTTCCCAGGAGACTGCTGCGGGAATGCTAGCCGACTCCACAAAGGCACAACACTAGCAGCACACCCACAGGACACCATCAAGGAAGTGGTAGAGACTAGAGACAGTGATGCTTGGGATGGTCTGCACATGGTGGGAAGGCATGGTAGCTGAGGCTGCTGCAGATGCTGAGGATACACTCCTGCCACTATGCTGTGTCTAGTGTAACTGGATGCAGAAAGTACAGGTGTCACCCCTACCACAGCCCCAGGAGGCCCAGCAGAGAGTGAGCCACCCAGGCCAGCAGCCAGGCCACCACTCTTCCTCCAGTGGTGCCTCTGAGCAGTGCTTCCTTCCAGCCATACAAACAAAAGACAAGCAGAAACACACTTGAGACAAAACAAAGAACAAGGGTCCCTAACAGAGTGACAGAGTACCAGGGGACCCTCTCAGGTCCCCAGGGTTCCAAAGACAAAGTGACAACACAACCTGACAACTCCTGGGACAAAGCAATCTCTGTCCCTATAGGGAGGAAAACACCCAAAGACACTTCTGAGTTGGAAACTGGACCTCTCCCTTCCTGGTTAGGGGTTACTAAAAACAAATGGCCACTCTATGCATGAGCTAAGTTTACTCTCTTCAGTCTATCCTGAAAAAGAACCAAGAATCCCAGAGGCCTTTTGCTGTACTTTCTATAATTCCCTTAGAGAAGATAGAACTAGATCACTGGAGCTAGGAACCCAGCTCATGCTGAGCAGACATGAGGACCTGATTCAGAACCCAACACCTATGGCAAAGCCAGGTGCAGCAGTTCCCATCTGTGACCACAGCACTAAAGTGGCAGAGACAGGAGAACCTCCAGAGTTTATTGGATGAGCAGCCTAGCCTAGTCAAAGCTCCAGGTTTAGTGAGAGACCCTGTATCAAAACAAAGAAATACAAAATCAAGGTAGACACTGGATGTTGGCCTTTGGCCTCCACATGTATATTCATTCACACACGTGCATACACCTTTATAAACACGTATATACAACACACACACACACACACATAAACACAAAGCACTTATGCACCCTAGAAAATCCTACTATTCTGGATACAATTAAACATGGTTGTGTAAAGATTATATAGCCTCTATGCTATTAGCAAGCCTCTGGAGACTGTGTAACATCTAAAAAGGTTGATAGTACTACATAATAGATGACAGACTATTATGGCTTTCTAGGTGTTTATTGTAATGAAATAAACTATGATGAATCCTTAACATTTTTCTGTACAATTCCACAGTGTTTCCATTGTGCCTTAATAGGAAATACTGCACCACACTTTTACAGCTCTGCTGCATTGAAAGAGGAGCCTGAGGAGAAGCATTTTAAGACATAATAGTTTTTCAGTCAATCTCAAGAGCACCACTGTGGGTGCACTTCACCCTGCTAGTGAGGTCACCAGTCTTTAGTAATGGCATTTGCATTTTATTGGCTTATTCCTCATCTAACCTAACTCCCTGACCCAAAGAAAGCATTCTTCAAATCTGTTTGATTCTCAGCATTGGGCAATTATTCACTCCAACTATGAGCCTCTATTAAGCTTCCACTCTGAAAACTGCTGTTTATGTGAAGTATGGTTATTTCCAGAGGAGAAAAAGTGTCATGGGCTTATGGAGTGCTGTGGAAGGTGAGGGCCTAACATTGATTAAACACCTACTGTGATAGTTAATACTATCAACAAAACAGGATTTAGAGTCACCATGGAAACATGGCTGGAGAGGAGGTGGATTGGGTGAATTGAAGGGGGAAGATCTACCCTGACAGTGGGCAAAGCCATGAGCTGGATCCTGAATTACATAGGAAGCAGGAAGTGTACTGACTACCAAGACTCATCTCCCTGTGCTTCCTGACCGCAGGTGCAGTGTGACCAGCTGCATCACACTCCTATCACCCTGCTGTCCCCACCATGAAAGACTGTGCCCTTGAATGGTGAACCATGACAGACTTTCCTACATTGCACTTTTCAGATGATTGACTGTAGTGCTGAAAGAAAGAATTAATACACTCACTGTGTGCAAAAGTACCAGGAGCAGAACAAGGTTTCCATTATACCCTCCCCTGCTCTAATTAATCTTATAACTTTGATAAAATTATTGCAATATGATGTAGGTACCACCATCATCTCTTATTAAAGAAAAAATCCAGATTGACAGCCAGGTCAATACATTTTCAGAGAAGACAGACAATAAGTCCAAGAACTCAGCCTCTCATCAAACTGAAACTAGCTGTTCAGAAAGCACCCAGGATCCCCATGTCTCTGTCTCCCCAGCACTAAGATTACAAGCATGTGTCACAATACCAACTTTATACATGCATCCAAAGTGAAACATCATGCTTGTGTGTTGTAGAAAGTTGCCCCAGGCCCATTTGGGCTGGGAGGTTTGGACCTGCTCTGGGGCTGCTTTTGTCCCACAAATAAATGAATCAAACACTTATGTTAATTTCATACTGTTTGGCCCATGTCTCAAGCACATTACTAGCTAGCTCTTTCATCTTAACACAACCCATTTCTTGTAATCTACTAATCTACCCACCACATGGCCCAGTCCATGGCTCATCTTTATTTCTTACATGTCTATTCTTCTCAGGGGTCTGATGGAGACTGACTAACTCCACTTCCTTCTACCTGTCTGTCCTCTGATTCTCCACCCACTTCTAAGGCGCTGCACATAGGCCAAAAAGTCCTTTATTTACAGCATTCAGAGAACATTCCACCATACTTCTTCTTTTCTGTCTAATCAAAAAGGAAGGTTTCAATTTCCATATAGCAAAATTACATACAGAACAGCTCTCAAGCAGGAATTATAGTCACAATATCCAGTCTATTTGTATTCACTAAATTAAAGAGAATATTCCATTATCTGCCTTATCCTTGTGAGTCTACAGTTTCATAGCTAATATACCTTTTAAACTAAGAAGAACTATAACTATAGTTATTAAGCCTCCAACCACATCAAAGACCACAGAAGGATATAATATTCTCCAAATAAACAGGAAGCACAAGCAACTTCAAAAAGACTACAAAATGACACAAATGACACCTGTCTGCCTGGACAGTCACCCAAAGTTCCTTTGTAATGTTGGGGCACCATCTTCAGCCTACATGGCCCAAAGTCTCTGGTATACCTTTCAGTGATGCAGGAAATCTGACACAGTCCATCAGTTGCTTCTCCTTGTGTCCTGAAGAATGCCTGGCAATTCTTTTCTGCAAAGCAGGAACCTGAAGGACCATCTCGGCTTGTTCTGCCAAAGTTCAGAGGTCACTTTCCTATGGGATCTGCATGTCCAATTTATACAGCATACTATCAAGCAGTAAATACCAGAACAGTTTCTTGTCCAGTGGCTAACTGCTGCCACAAAGTAAATTCCACATCAACTTTCTTCTGTGCCCACCATTTTCCTGAAATACATTGGTGCTGCCAGGAGCAGACTTGTCTCACTGTCCAGAAAAGTCTAAGTTCCTAGAATATTTTAAATGCAATATTCTGCATGTCTTTGAAGTGTTTGAAGACTACCTATCTAATTGAAATATATCTTTGTATACCTACAAAAACCTAACTAACATGACTGTAAGTTTGGTTATTATAGATGACTATTAATCTGTATTTCTCAATTACACATTACAATTTTAAATGAGTTACATCAGCATCATACCTTAATCAAGAGCAGAAAAATGCATACAGCATAACAAAATTGATCTTAAGTTTATATCAATAAATCAAAATTTACTTCTTTTCTAATCATTTCTGTATCATATCCTCCTCCCCTTCCTTTTTATTTTTAAAGATTGACTATGACCATTAACCATTTATAATGAAAACAAACATTGATAAGTAATATTTTGGAGAAATTGGATGTAGTTTTCTTTCTTTTACTACTTACTGCTGACAAAGGATGTTGTTGATCTCATGGGGTCTTGAGGCTGGATCACCTCAACTGACATCTTGGAAGCTGAGAATGTTCAGGTGGCCTTGGCAAATGAAACCACATTTGCCTGGAACCAATCCACAGGTTTTGATCTTCTGTGAAGACAAAAACAGAAACTCTTTTCCCAAGCAGCATATTCTTATAAACAGATTTCAAAGTCAAGATATCTTTAAAGTATATGTATTTGTTTAACTTAGCAGCCTTAGCAATCAATTGCCTTTCTGCAGTTAGCTCATTAAAAGTTAAAAAATTAAAAGAAAACACAATAACCATAATCCATACTCTGTTTATCTGCCATCTTTTGTGGCTTTTTTAAAATTTTTATTTCTTATTTCTCTTTCTTAAAGGGCTTTCTTTACACTTTTTTCTCTCTCTCTGAAGCCTATGCGTATTTTACATACATCGTACCCCATTTAGAGGTTTTATGAGTCTAAATCTGTTTTATTGAGAAGTCTTAATCATTTTTAACCCAAAAAGCTTTTAAAATGTCAGTATCACTTTAATTGCTGACTCTGCCCCTTTTGGGTGTTTCAATATGGCTAAGGTACCTGCTGTATCTCTGTTGCAGCCAGCAACCAGAGCAGACTCAGGAAATGTTACTACCAGAAAAACTGTTTTTAAATGTTTCCTTTCTGCTCAATATAGGTAGAAACCTTAAATCAATCACACTTATGCCAAGCCTTCTGTAAAACATATGGGTTTAAGCTGTGTGCCATGCACATGTCATTTTTAAATTCCTGCCTGAACACTACACCATCTATGTACCA
The DNA here is from genome assembly GCA_004025045.1 of Sigmodon hispidus. NCBI lineage: Eukaryota > Metazoa > Chordata > Mammalia > Rodentia > Cricetidae > Sigmodon > Sigmodon hispidus. The sequence continues at coordinate 3,274 of PVIH01014145.1, read as the reverse complement.
TAAATCAATTCAAGTATGCAATTCAAAAAACCACTTTTGGCTCTATTTCAGTGATCTAGAACCCATTTTAAGCTTTTTAAACTTTTGCCATGTTGGGACGCCATCTGTTGTAGAAAGTTTCCCAGGGCCCATTTGGGCCAGGAGGTTTGAACCTGGTCTGTGGCTGCTTTTGTCCCACAAAGAAATGAATCAGACACTTATATTAACTTCATACTGTTTGGCCCATGTCTCAAGCACATTACTAGCTAGCTCTTTCATCTGAAATCAACCCATTTCTTGTAATCTACTAATCTACCCACCACACGGCCCAGTCAGTGGCTCACCTGTATTTCTTACATGTCTGTTCTTCTCAGGGGTTGGATAGCAACTGACTAATTCCACCCTCCTTCTACCTGTCTGTCCTCTGATTCTCCACCCACTTCTACAGTGCTGTGCATAGGCCAAAACAGTCCTTTATTTACAGCATACAGAGAACATTCCACCACACTTGTGCATCAAGCACTTTATCAATTAAACCATGTCTCTTGCCCACTATACATAGAATTTTGTTGTGTTTCAGCATGATCTGTCTAATTTCAGGTCAACAACATTCTGTGTTCTTAATACTCTTCTTGAAGAATATTTAGAATAATAAAAAAAACTGCAAAATAAGTAAAATCAATAATAAAAAGTGAAATATTGTATCCTGTTTTATCTTAAAAGGCACAGCAAATATTAAAGTTAAGAATTTAAAGAGCTCCACCACCTGAACCCAGGCCCTGAAGGACCATTCTGCTGCAGCACGAACAACTGCCAGCCCAGAACACAGCTGAGAAATTAGCAGGAGGGGAAGAGCTGGTTCCCTTAGTCCTAGGTGTGCCTCAGAGGTAAGTGACTCAGCTTCTGCGGGAAGCACAGTCTGCACAGACCAAACTGGCTTGGTGGCAACAGGGAAGCAGATGAGTTCCTAGAGGCACAGGTGAGAGCTCAGAGGTCAAGGGTGACTTCTGCCACCTGAACTGGGGTCCTGAGGTGACTTCTCAGCTTTGGTGTGGAGCATAGCCCACCCACTACACTGCTAGTGAAACAACAGCAGGGGAATAGCCAAGTCCCTGGGCACACAGCTGAGAGGTGAGAGATCAAGAGGTGACTACTGGCATCATAACAATGTGACTTCACAAGAATAGCCAACCCTCTGAACACATAGCTGATTAAAAGCCCTCAGACCAACAACTCACTAAGAGCTGACCAAGAACTAACCAAGAGGGAATTGGGGAAACAATGGGCAGATGACAGTGCAAGAATACATATAATAATACAAGGGTCAACAAGACACCACCAGAAGAAGTAAGTAGTTCTATAGCTTCAAGACCTGAATATAACAACGAAGAGGGAACAACCTTAAAAACAGCTTTATGAAACTAATAGAAGTCTTAAAAGAGGATATAAAAATCTCCCTTAAATAAATAGAAGAAAACACAAACAAAAAATTAGAAGATATGAACAAAGCCCTGAAACAAAGCAAAGAAAACAGGTGAAAGAAAATTGCCAAGAATTTAAAACTGAAATATAAGCAATAAAGAAGGCACAAACTGAGACAAAACTAGAAATAGGAAACCTGAAAAAACAACCCAGAACCACAGATTCAAGCCTAACTACCAGAATCCAAAAGATGGAAGACAGAATCTCTGGAATGAAAGACTCAATAGTGGTAATAGATACATCAGTTAGAGAAAATACTAAAACCAAAAGAGTTATAACACAAAATATCAAAGAAATTTGGGACACTGTGAAAAGCCCAAACCTGATAATAATTGTAATTGATGGAGAAGAATACCAGCTCAAAGGCACAGAAAACATATTCAACAAAATCATAAAACAAAATTTTCCCAACCTAAAGAAGGAGATACCTATGAAAATACAGGAAGTCTACAGAACACCAAACAGACTAGACCCCCAAAAAAAGTCTGCTTGCCATATAATAATCAAGCCTCTAAATCTACAGAACAAAGAAAAAATACTAAGAGCTGCAAAGGAAAATGGTCAAATCACCTATAAAGGCAGACCCATCAGAATAACACTCGACTATTCAATGAAAACAATAAAAGCAAGAAGGTCCTGGTCAGACATTATACAGACAGTAAAAGTGCATGGATGCCAACCTAGACTACTGTACCGAGCAAAGCTAACAATCAACATAGATGGAGTAAACACAATATTTCACCACATAGCAAGATTTAAACAATACATAACCACAAATCCCACCCTACAAAAAGCCTAGAGGGAAAACTCCAACATAAAGAAACCAGAAATACCCATGTAACCACAGACAATTGATAAGCCCACAGAAGAAACCCCCCTGAAAAAAAGGAAATCCAAGCTACTACCAAAAATGATGGAAAATATTGATCATTGGTCATTAATATCCCTTAATATCAATGGACTCAATTCACCTATGAAAAGACACACTCTAACACAATGGATACAAAAACAGAAACCATCCTTCTGCTGCATACAGGAAACACACCTCAACACAGGCTCAGAGTAAAGGGTTGGGAAAAGACTTTCCAGTCAAATGACCCTAAGAAACAAGCTGGTTGTAGCAATTCTAATGTCTAACAAAATAGACTTTAAACTAAAATCAATAAAAAAAAAAAAAAAAGACCACGAAGGTCACTAATTATTCATCTCAAGAAAAATTCACCAAGACAAAATCTCAATCCTGGATATTTTATACCCCCAACACGAGTGCACGCACATATGTATAAGAAACACTTCCAAAGCTTAAACCTCATATCAAACCTGAAACATTAATAGTGGGTGACTTCAATACTCCACGTTCACCCTTGCAGAGGTCAACAAGACAGAAACAAAACAGAGAAATAAGGATCTAGCAGAAGTTATGACCCAAAAGTAATTAGTAGATACTGAACCCTCCACACAAACAAAAAGGAATATACATATTTCCCAGCACTCTATGAAACTTTTTCTAAAATTAAGCACATACTAGGTCAAAAAGCAAATATCAACAAGTATCAAAAAATGTGAATAACTCTGTGTACCATTTTAGATCACCATGGTCTAAAGTTAGGGTTCGCTCTGCGGCGTCCCAGCGCACTCTGGAGCAGGGGCAGCTGAACTCTGCACCTGGCCACACCCACAGCTCCTGCTGCTGCTGAGGGTATCTGCAAGGATCCCTACCGCGACCCCGAACTGAGTGAACTGAGCAAACTAACTGCAGGGGTCTCTGAGGGGCGGATTCGAACCCTGACCAGAGGTGAGGAGGGCTCGGCGG
>PVIH01014144.1:0-55190 GCA_004025045.1 Sigmodon hispidus | reverse complement strand
TTGTACCTAATCCACTTTGTATCTAACTTGTATTACTAACTAAAAACTATATTTCAATGTCTCTTAAACTTAGACAGTTTAACTTCTAAATGAGTTTCTTTTCTAAAACTGTTACTAGAAAACAATAACTATTAACTATCTCATCTTCAGATTCCTCAGAGACCCAAGAAAGAAATAATATTAAGTAAGTAGAAACTTCCAAAAATGTAAGAAAGAAAACAGCTGGCTGCTTGGTCAGTCACCCAAAGTTCTTTTGTGTTCTTGAAGCATCCATCTTTGGCCTACAGGCCTAGCATGTCTGACAGACTTCTCTGGGCAGCAGGATGTTCCCAATGTTCTTTCTACCTTGTCTTGGCAAGGTTCAGCAATTCTTTTGTGTATTTCTCCTGCTTGTCCATTTTGAGTATCATATTGTCACCAGTCAAAGCAAGAGTACTTTCTTGCCCAGTGGCTAACTTTAGTCACAAAGAAGGTCAACTCATATGGAGGAGTTTCCTTGATGTCCATAATCTTCTCTGAAGTGGATTGGTGCTGCCAGGAGCAGATGTTCCATTGTCAAACAAATAATAAGAACCTATGTTTTTAAAATATCTTAAATGCCATATTCTATGAATCTCTGAAGTTCTTGAAGACCTGTCCATCCAAAATATATCTGATCTTGAAAACATATCTAATATGACTGTAAGTTTGATTCTAATGTCTACCTACTAACTTGCATTTCTTTATATACTAATTAGTTGGAAATAATAACTTTCCTAGACTAGCAATTTGTATTACATTGTTAGATGAACTGTATAATACCTTAAACAAACAGGAATATATGTACAGTGACAAAATTAATCTCAACCTTATATCAATATACACAATTTGTATACAATATATAAAAAGTCAAATCCAATGTAAAATATTTAGTGATTTGTTTTCTTAAAGTAGATTCAATAATGTACCCTTATATCCTATCATATCTGTATCACTTCTCTTTCTTTCATATTTTAAACAAAAACCCTAAGTCTAATCTCTCTTGTTTACCTTTTTTCTAACCATAACCAATGACTATTTTTAAACAATTACCATAAACAATGACAATAATCCATAACCTATTGAAAGACCAAAAACCACCCACCCCACCTCTTTGGAATGTGGGTGGCATGTTCTTAAATTTATTTCCTGCTGTCTAGGAAGCAATGGCATCTTCAGGGGATCCTAAAAAGAAAAGTGTTATTGATTGTCAAGTCCTGAAATATGTAACTGTATCATTTGTTATCCAGTCTCTGTATAACAGGAAAGTACATGGCTTGTCTTAGGTCCTGGCTAAAGTAGTCTGTGAAGCTAGTTCATCTCAGCTAGCCACCACAAAATTGTCCTGAGCAGTTTGTACTCCAAATCTGATTTTTGGTTGGTGTTCATCAGCCTGGTGGCTTTGTCATAGTCCATATGAAATCCTTGTTGTGGGGCCCTATCTTCATTTTGGACACTTCCAGTTGGCTATTAGGCATTATCGTAGATCACTGCAGAAAACTGGTAAGAGACTAAAACTCAACACAATATAAGAAAGCTAAATGCATACATTTTTATTCAGAATAGGATTAGTAAAAATAGAACTGTCCCTTCTTTTTAGTCATTCTTCTGTAACATATCAGATGGCTCATGAGATGATACAGAGATTTTGCATTTTCCTTTAACAAGTGTGCTTGGGTTTAGAGAAGGAGAGAGGCACACTCCAACTCCAAAGCCAGCTTTAATTTATAATTTAACTGGGACTTCAACTTATCTTGTAATTAAAGATAGAGGTTAAGAAGAAAGATTTTATCATGTAGAGTATATTGGTACAAATAGATGTGATATTCTTTTGCTTCTGAATTTTTCTGGATAGCCTCCCTTCTGTTGTACATGTTTAGATGTTCAAGGTCTTTTAACTTATAAAGATAGGTATTTCTGGTTTTATGTAAAGACAAAAACAAAAACCTGCCCCAACTCTTTGTTTTTTCTTACAACTTAAAGAATTGTAGTATGGGTAGATGAGCTCAATTCTTACTTTCATGAAGTTTCTCTGGTTCAAATCAAGTCTTTATTAATTTTGATGGTACCCATAACTTTTCTTCATCTGTGGAAACAAAAGCAAAATCTCATCCCCAATGTATCACATAGCCTGCCTTCCATTCTGAGGTCAGTACATCTTTGAAACAGACGGGCTGATTTAGCTCATCCAATTTTTTCTATAGCCGAATACCTTTTAGCAGCTGTTGTTCCTGTCTCATTAGCATTGAGAAAATTCAAAGTTAATAAACCACTATGTAGTCTATTTCTAGGGGTCTTTGTTACTCCTTTCTGTTTATTTAGCATCTCCTTTAGAGTTCGATTTGATCTCTCTATGACTGCTTGCCCTGTAGGATTATGTAGTATACCTGTAATATGCTTTATATTATAATAAGCAAAAAAAGGTTTCATTTTACTGGAGACATGTGCTGGTGTATTGTCTGTCTTAATCTCTACAGGTAATCCCACCATAGTCATAACTTGTAGCAAATGTGTGATTACAGAATCAGCCTTTTCTGAACTCAAGTAATTAGTTACCCATTGAAATCCTGAAAATATATCTATTGTATGATGTACATATCTTAATTTTCCAAATTCTGTAAAATAAAATACATCCACCTGCCAGATTGAATTTCTATGTATACCTTTAGGGTTACTCCCTGCTGATAATGGAGTTTGGTTATAGAAGGTACAGGTGGGACATCTTTTTACAATTTCTTTGACTTGTTGCCAAGTGATGTAGAAATATTTTTTTTAATCCTTTGCTATTGATATGATTTTTTATGGAACTCTGAGGCCTCTAGCACATTTCCTATTAATAATTTATCAATTTCATCATTACCTTGAGATAAGGACCTGTATGGGATTGAATGTTTGTTATATAGAAGGGATGATCCCTAGTCCTGATTATTTTTTGTAATTGAATAAATAATGAAGTTAATTCTAACTCATCATTAATAAAATCAAAAGTTCCAATGTGTAAAACAACTCTGCATACTAAGAGTCGGTAATTATGTTGGAGAACTTCAGTAAAATCCACTAATACCATCACAAAACCATGTAATTCTGACTTTTGAACAGAATTATAAGAGCTTTGAAACACTTTACTTATATTTTCTGATTGTAACCTGCATTTCCTGATTTATTTTCATCAGTAGAAAATGTGGGGGTTCCAGAAATTGGTTTATCTTGTACAACACAAGGAAGAATTCAATTAAATTTCTTTAAAAATTCAATTCTTTTGCTTTGAGGATATTTGGGTTTTTTTAAACTTTTTATTTTATTTATTTATTTGCCTTGGTGTTTTGCCTGGAACTGGAACTACAGACAGTTGTAAGCTGCCATGTGGGTGCTAGGAATCGAACCCAGGTCCTCTGGAAGAGCAGACGGTGCTCTTAACCACTGAGCCATCTCTCCAGCCCCGAGGATATTTGTTGTCAATATCTCCCAAAAAATTACTGCAGGCTCTTTGCCATCAATTTCTGCTGGGTCTATTTCTGTCAGTTGATAAAGTCTTTTTTTTTTTTCTTTTTTTCTTTTCTATTTTTTTTATAAGAACATATGCCTTTTTCTCATTTTTTTTTTAAACTTTATTTATTTACTTATTTGCCTTGCTGTTTGCCTGGAACTGGAACTACAGACAGTTGTTAGCTGCCATGTGGGTGCTGGGAATCGAATCCGGGTCCTCTGGAAGAGCAGACAGTGCTCTTAACCGCTGAGCCATCTCTCCAGCCCTTTTTATTTTATTTTATTATTATGACCAAAGAAGTCATACTTTCTATCCTTGTATATCCTTATTCAAGGTTCCTTCCCCCTCCCACCACATCAGGTCATTCTCTCTTCTCCACAGCTCCCCATCCCCTGCCTGGGCAGACAACAGGCAATCCCAAGGTCCCACTGTCCCAATATTGCTTAGTTCAGCCTCCACTCCTGGCAGATCCAGTTTTCTCCCCACAACCTAAAGACTGAGTTAGGTATTCCTCTAGGGAGAGTGGGATCCAAGGAGTCAGTCCAAGGTGTTTCTAATCCCAAGCTGTTCAGTGGTTGTGGTTTGCAACTTGGGCATGCTTTGCTTTTTTTGTTTGTTTGTTTGTTTGTTTAGAGTCCACTAATGAGTGAGTACATCCCCTGCTTATCTTTCTGGGTTTAAAGCCCTGGTCCAGATGGTTTCAGTGCTGAATTCTACCAGACATTCAAAGAAGAATTACTACCATTACTCCTCAAACTATTTCACACAGCAGAAACTGAAGGAATATTGCCAAATTCCTTTTATGAGGCCACAATTACCCTAATATCCAAGCCACTCAAAGATACAACAAAGAAGGAGAACTACAGACCAATTTCCCTCATGAATATCGATGATAAATTCTCAACAAAATTTTGGTAAACCATATACAACAATATATGAAAAATATCATCCATCACGACCAAGTAGGCTTCATCCCAGAAATGCAAGGCTGGTTTAACATATGAAAAACTGTAAACGTTATCCATCATATAAACAAACTAAAGGAAAAAAACCACATGATCATATCCTTAGATGCTGAAAAAGCCTTTGACAAAATCCAACACTCCTTTATGATTAAAGCCCTGGAGAGATCAGGAATACAGGGAGTATACCTAAGTATAATAAAGGCGATTTACAAGAAGCCAACAACCAGCATCAAACTTAACAGAGAAAAACTCAAAGCAATCCCACTAAAATCAGAAACTAGACCAGGATGTCCTCTCTCCCCTTATCTATTCAATATAGTTCTCGAAGTTTTGGCTAAAGCAATAAGAGAATGAAAGGAGATTAAGGGGATACAAATTGGAAAAGAAGAAGTGAAACTATCTCTATTTGCAGATGATATGATTGTATACATAAATGACCCACAAAATTCTTCCAAGGAACTTCTACAGCTGATAAACACCTTCAGCAATGTAGCAGGATACAAGATTAACTCAAAGAAATCAGTAGCCCTTCTATACACTAAAGATAGAAGAGCTGAAAAAGAAATAAGGGAAACATTACCCTTCATAATAGCTGCAAATAGTATTAAATACCTTGGAGTAACTATGACCAAAGAAGTAAGAGATCTATTTGACAAAAATTTCAAATCACTAAAGAAAGAAATTGGGGGCTGGAGAGATGGCTCAGTGGTTAAAAGCACCATCTGCTCTTCCAGAGGACCCGGGTTGGATTCCCAGCACCCACATGGCAGCTAACAACTGTCTGTAGTTCTAGTTCCAGGCAAACACCAAGGTAAATAAATAAATAAATAAATAAATAAATAAATAAATAAATAATAAAGTTTTAAAAAAAAAGAAAGAAATTGAGGAGGATATCAGAAAATGGAAAGCTCTCCCATGTTCCTGGTTAGGTAGGATCAACATAGTAAAAATGGCAATTCTACCAAAAGCAATCTACAGATTCAATACACTGTCCATCAAAATCCCAACACAATATTTTACGGACCTTGAAAGAACAATACTCAATTTCATTTGGAATAACAGGAAAGCCAGGATTGCCAAAACAATTTTACTCAACAAAAGAACCTCAGGAGGCATCACCATCCCTGACTTCAAGTTATACTATAGAGCTCCAGTAATAAAAACAGCTTGGTACTGCCATAAAAACAGACTTATGGATCAATGGAATAGAATTCAGGATCCAGACAATAACCCAAAAACCTATGAACACCTGATCTTCGACAAAAAGGCCCAAAATACTCAATGGAAAAAAGACTGTATATTTAACAAATGGTGTTGGCATAGCTGGTTGGTAGTGTGTAGAAAGATGCAAATAGATCCAAGCCTGTCATCCTGCACAAAACTCAAATCCAAGTGGATCAAAGACCTCAACATAAACCCAGCCACTTTAAACGTGATAGAAAATAAAGTGGGAAATACAGTTCTACGAATTGGCACAGGTGACAACTTCCTAAATATAACACCAGTGGGACAGACACCAAAGTCAACAATCCATAAGTTGTTCTGTATCTAAGAAGCTTCTGTAAAGCCAAGGACACTGTCAATAAGACAAAACGACAGCCTACAGAATGGGAAAAGATTTTCACCAACCCTACAAGTGATAGAAGATTGATCTCTAAAATATATAAAGAACTCAAGAATCTAGAGCCCAAAACCTTGAATAACCCAATCAAAAAATGGGGTTCAGATCTAAAAAGGGAATTCTCAGCAGAAGAATTATGAATGGCTGAAAGGCACCTGAAAAAGTGCTCATCATCTTTAGCCATTAGAGATATGCAAATCAAAAGAACTTTGAGATACCACCTGACACCTGTTTGATTGGCTAAGATAAAAGATACAGAGGACAGCCTATGCTGGAGAGGATGCGGAGCAAGGGGAACACTTCTCCATTGTTGGTGGGAGTGTAAGCTTGTTCAGCCACTTTGGAATGCAGTATGGCGGTTTCTCAGAAAACTGAGAATCAATCTCCCCAAGAACCCAGCAATAACACTTCTGGGTGTATGCCCTAAAGATGCACAGTCACACTCCGAAGGCATTAGCTCAACTATGTTCATAGCAGTGTTATTTGTAATAGCAAGAACCTGGAAACAACCTAGATGCCCCTCAACTGAAGAATGGATTACCAAATTGTGGAACATCTACACAATGGAGTACTACTCAGCAGTAAGGAAAAATGGTATCCTAAAACTTGCAGGCAAATGGATGGACGTGGAGAATATCCTCCTGAGCGAGGTATCACAAATTCAGAAAGATAAGCAGGGGATGTACTCACTCATTAGTGGACTCTAAACAAACAAACAAACAAGAAAAAAACAAAGCATGCCCAAGCTGCAAACCACAACCACTGAACAGCTTGGGATCAGAAACACCTTGGACTGACTCCTTGGATCCCACTCCCCCTAGAGGAACACCTGACTCACTCTTGAGGGAGGGGGGAGAAACCTGGATCTGCCAGGAGTGGAGACTGAACTAAGCAATATTGGGTCAGTGGGACCATGGGACTGCCTGCTGCCTGCCCAGGGAGGGGATGGGGAGTTGTGGAAAAGAAAGAATGACCTGATGTGGTGGGAGGGGGAAGGGACCTTGAATAAGGATATACAAGGATAGAAACTGTGACTTCTTTGTTCATAATAATAATAATAATAATAATAATAAAATAAAAAAAGAAAGAAAGAAAGAAAATATTCCATTATTTATCTTGTTTGGTGAATCTAGCAGATTGTACTTAATTCATTTTCTATCTAATATGTATTACTGACTAAAAACTACAATTTGATGTCTCTCAGTTATACACTTTAATATCTGAGTTTTTTTCTAAAACTGTCACTAGAAAACTATAACTAGGGGCTGGAGAGATGGCTCAGTGGTTAAGAGCACCATCTGCTCTTCCAGAGGACCCGGGTTCGATTCCCAGCACCAGCACCCACATGGCAGCTCACAACTGTCTGTAGTTCCAGTTCCAGGCAAACACCAAGATAAATAAATAAGTAAATAAAAAGTTTTTTTTTAAAAAAAAAAAAAAAAGAAAACTAGGGGCTGGAGAGATGGCTCAGTGGTTAAGAGCACCGTCTGCTCTTCCAGAGGATCCGGGTTCGATTCCCAGCACCCACATGGCAGGTAACAACTGCCTATAGTTCCGGTTCCAGGCAAACCCCAAGGCAAATAAATAAATTAATTAATTAATTAAAAAAAAAAGAAACCTTGGAAAAAAAAACTTTATTAAAAAAAAAAAAAGAAAACTATAACTATTTCATCTTTTGAGATTTGATTCTTTCACACTCTGGTGTTTTAATTTACTAGGGGATGGTAATGTTTTAGAATGATCCAGGGAGGCAAGAACACTGTGTGTCCCTGTGGAGGTGTGCATGTCTAAAAAACCTGAGGCCCTGGAAACCATGCTCAGTCTTCACAGAGAAAATGTTTAAGTAATATATTTATTGTGAAATGTACATACAAAGCAATGTTATATGTTATGGACACACACAAGTATGTAATATATATACATTTGGGAAGAATGGTAAAATGAAAGCCCATAAGCTTACCTGTCCCTATCCTAAGGCCACAATGTCCCCAATATTCTCTTTCTTACACTATCTTTATATTTTTGTAACAAGTTTTTAAAATGATCAAGAGGAATCCAAGATTTGATTGAGGGTTAAAAACCACCAGGCATAGAATATTAGTTTAACAAAGGAATATGAAATGATATCTAGCCTAGGCACACACAGCTCTCCAAAAAATGCATATAGAAATGTAGCACAAATTTTGATTGTAATGAAAGAGACTCAGAACCAGATATCAGTGAAAGACTGAAATATCAGCCCATACCTGTAGTTCTCAAGACACCAAGGCAAGATGGGAGGCTTTATAAAATTCAAAGCCATATCTGGACTTCAGAGTTAAATTTGACTCCAAAAAAGATGGAGCTGAGATATAGCTCAGAGATACAGAGCTTGCCTGCCATGTCCCAGAGTCTGGGTTCCATCCATCAAAACAAAACAAAACAAAAATCCTTGAGTTCAAAATTAATGCATACTGGCCATTGATTCTGGTAATGTTAATCCAAGCACTTAGCAAAATGAAGCAGGAGAACTGTCATGACCTATAAACTAAGAACTCATCTTAAAATATGTACAGTACATTCAGCTAATACAAATAGCCATATTAAAACAAATTGAGTGCTATGTCGATGGATGCAGAAGAGCACTTGACAGCATCCACTCACCACACAGGAATTATATTGTTTGATTTCATTTTTAGGATGAGTATTATGTAACCCAGGCTGGCCTCAAACTGCGAATAGTCATTTATGGATAACCTTGAACTCCTGATTCCCCTGCACACATCCCTAGAGTTTTAAGTGTGAACCACAGTCTGCTTTTCACAATCTTCTCTTCAACCCTCAGCAAAAGGAGAAATAAGTAATTCTTCAAATTTATTAAATGATTCTCTGTAATACTGTGGCACTTCATGGTGGAAAACCAAGAACATATTTTGTGTTTGCTTTGTTAGAAAAGCAAACCTCTGTTAGCAGTCGTGGCTGTTGCTGGCCGGACCAAGCCTTGGGAAGGCTGAGGCTATAAGATTAATGGATTTCAAGACCATCCTGTACTACAGAGACCCAATCTAAACAAATAAACAAACAATCAGATTTCCTGCTTTCTGAAGGGATCAGGTTCTACCCATGTTGAATTCGCCTCTCAAGTTGAAGCTCTTCATAGCTTTGTATCTGCTTATATTCCAGATAAAGGTCATCCTACTTTAAATCACCTTTGGTGCATTTTGTCTACATATGAAGGGGAGGCAATAGTCGGGAGGTATTGTATGAGAAAATAAGTTAAACAAACAAAAACTATTCATGACAATGAACATAATATACCTGGCCAGACTTCCAGAAAGAAAATTGTTCTGATAAGCCATGTATTCAGGATCCCAAATTTTTTTATTCATGACTAAAAGAAAAAGACAAAATGATTGAAGCCAGACCTAAACAGATCCTGAAAACCCTGAGGTAAGGGAATTTTAGTTTCCTAGAATACTAAGGACTGTGGGAACTTGAAAGAACTTTTTAGGGACAATGGTGTCACTTCTCAAAAAGCAGGGAATTGAACTCTATATCTAAAAGCTACTTTAAGGCAGGGAGTGGGTCACATTTTTAATTTCAGCACTTTTGAGACAGGGGTATGTGGGTAATCTCAGTAAGCTCTAGGCTAGTCAGAGCTACATAGTGTTCCTAGTCAGCCTCATCTATACAGTGAGTTTCAGACCATCATTGTCAACAAAGTGAGAAATAGGCAAGTTGGACTACATAGTGAGAACCTGACACCAAAAAACAAATACTTCTTTAGGTTTTATTTTGTTGTGCTTTGAATTTAGTCCGTTTGTTTGTTATTTAACTTGAGTGAAACCCCTGGTCTCATAGAGGCTCCACTGATTGTCTATTACAATACATCAATCAAAATTCAAGACATCGGAGAGTATCTAAAATAGAGGGTCCTCTTGAGACATAAAGGAGTTATTCAGAAAAAGGACCCAGGTGTGGAGTCAGTTCCCAGTCAACCAGCAAAAGGCAGTGGTGGGGAAGAGTAACCAGACCAGAGCGTAGAACATTCTGTATAAACTACCTCAGACATGTTTGGTTTCCTGAGAAAAGGACCTCCATGCAGCCCAGACAGCCTTAAAGTTCACAGTTCTCCAGCCTCAGCACCAGCTTCACAGATGGCTCAAATACCAGTAGGCAAGTCAGAGTTCTTGATTCTGGGTTCTCCATTGGCTTCTCAGAGGGTTAGGGTTAGGGTTTTTGTTGTGGCTTCAGGTTCTCATTCATCCCAGTATTATTTTGAACTTTCTAAGTAGTAGGGCTGATCTTGAATTTCTGGTTTTCCTGTCTCTATTTCCCATGTGCAGAAATTAGAAGTGTGCTGCTAAATCCATCATGCAATGATGTTTTGAATGGATGAGCTTTGGAATCACAGTCTCCCTGTCAATCATTAGCTTTCAGGACTCAGCGTGCCTCTTCCATCCTAACTGCCTCAAACAGAAAACATCAGCCAGTTTACTGCTGGATGTTGGGGATTCACTTCAAGCCACACTGAAGAGGTGATGGTATGAGGATAAGAAGTTCAAGACCAGCCTCCGCTCCACAATCCTTTGCAAGGTGTGTTGGTATACATCAGACACTGTTATATACATAATTAAAAAATAAAAATAACAAGTGGATGGGAGATCATGGCACATTACTATAAACTGGTAAGGCACAGAGTGTCAGAGTTCTGGATTCAGGGCCTCATGCCCAAGCTGGACCTTGAGGAAATGAAGCAGAAGGTATAGGTGGAGTAGATCCCTTCCATGGAAAATGTCTTCATCCCTGTGGTCATGCTGTGAGTCACACTATTATCTTAATGGTAACAAAATTTGGCAATATTGGAAGATAGTATATCCTTAGTGGGCACCTGGCATAAAGAACATTGTTAGTGTACTCTCTTCTATAAATGAGTAGGGCCAGAAAGGCAAAAAACACTAATCAATGTCCATAAAACACATTTTATTGCTTAAGAAAAAGTTAGGCTGTGAGACCTTACCTCTCATAGGTAAAATATAAAAGTACTGCTTAGAGGATCTGCCTGGAGTGGATGTTGAACTAAGCCACCTTGGGACCTTGGCACCTCCTGCCCTTGATGGGGAGGAGATAAATTGATGAGACAAGAGTGAGTGACTGGGAGGGGTGGGAGGGGGAAGGAAGCCTGAACAAGGGGATACATGGATTAAAAAAAAATATATGATCTTTTTTTCATAATAAAAAAAAGAAATCTGCCACTAGAAAAAAATATATATATACATATGTACTTGAATGGTAGGAAAAAATATTTAGATAAAAAGATAAAAAGAAATCTGCCACTAGAAAAAAATATATATACATATGTACTTGAATGGTAGGAAAAAATATTTAGATAGGCATGATAACCAATGCCTTTAATCTCAGCAAAGTAGAAGCAGAGGACAGCAGTTGCTGTGATTTATAGGGCAGCCTGGTCCCCATAGCACACTACAAAGGGGCCAGGACAACAAAGAAAGACATTTGCTTTAAAGAAAAAAAAAAAAAAGGAGATGGGGTAGTGCTGATTGCTTAAGAGCATGGGCTCTTCCGGGGGTCCCTGTATCCATCCGCACCCACAGGTTTAATTACAACATGCTGTAACTCCAGTGCCAGGTAATGCAATGCCCCTTTCTGGTCTTCACAGGTATTGCACAGACATGATACAGAGAAGAACATGAAGGCAAAACTTTTATACACAATGCAGAAAATCTTATGTGGTTTCTTTTCCTCTCACCTGAGATATTCAGCCTCTTGGTGTGAATGTGATGTAGATAATATCAAACTCTGATTTCTCTGATATTATCTGATGTAGATAATATCAAACTCTGACTTCAAAGGGATTGTGCATCAAAAGGTCCTATCCCAGCAGTCACTTCCGTTCATTTTACTTCTTCTAGGGATTGCCTATTAAAGTGTCCTGACATCGAACTGTTTCATGGACATCAGGTAACAACAATAATATTGAAGCAATCAAACCACTGGTCTATATTTTCATAAGCATAGCAATAAAGAGAAATGAGTGTAAGTTAATACTACTGTTGAATGATTCCTATAAAGGGAGTGCAGAGATCAGCTTAGGGAATCTTTATCAAAATAAAGATAGAGATCACAAATGAAGAGCTAAAACTCAGGTTTGTTAGCAGTAAATGTGTTAGGGAAGGAGAGTGACTTTTGTCATCTACTAGAGTCCTTTGTATAAAAATTGATTCCAGAAGAATATGGCCCCATAAATATGTAGCCTCATAAACATGCAATGTGCATGTGGGTATAGTAATACATGTTGATAATGTCAGCACTCTGGGACAAAGTAGGAAAATGGGGATAATATCTGGGATAATATCAGAGTTTGGGAGGGGGAAGGCCTGACTGGGCTACCTGTGACTCTGTTTTACAAATATTTTTAGAGGGTAGATCAACATTCATCAGCTACAATTAGCTGAGGGAAAGGCTCAATGTCCCAGATCTAGACCTTCAGCCCAAACTGGACCTGAAAGAGATGAAACAGATGTGGAGGAGGATATGATTCCCTCTGAAAGGAGTTCCCTCATGGCCATGTTCCTATTTGAGTCACTCTGTTATCCTTAAGAATCCTGGTAGCACATGAAGGTGGAGTCCCAGGTGAGAGGCTGGCATGAAGACCCTGGTTAGAGTGCCATTGTTTCTTACTAGGTAAATTAACTCAGAAATGCCTAAGGCTATATTTGACTGCACATGAGATCCACTAGACTTTATGAGAACATTCTGGGCTGGGGAAGCAGACTTTTATATGTAAAATGTAAAACTACTTGGTTAGTGTTAAAAAAAATAGGACACATAGAAGAGTGCATGTCTGTGATATTTGGCCTCAGAGGGCTTTTGTGTTGTAAATAATGTGTATTACTTTCTAGCAAGTATTAATTTACAGGGGATTGTATCTGAGACCTTCTATGCTAGCAGTCTCTTATGTTCAGGGCTTTCTAGACTTAGTTTTGTTATTGAACTTTTAATTTGGGTAAATCTGTGTCTTCAGGGTGAGGTGGTAACAAATCTGACTACAGGTGCCCAAAGAGGCCAGAAGTTTCAGATACCCTGAAACTAGAGATACAAATATTTGTGAACCATGTGACCTGGGTTCTGAAAACTGAACTCATGTCCTCCGACATGAGACAACTCTCTAGGCCTATTCTGCCTTTGTATTTCAAGTGTTTGTTTTACGTTGTACGTGTGTGTATCAATTAAAACAGAGCCTATGGAAAATCGGAAGAAGTGTCTGGTCCATTGGAACTGGAGTTACAGAGGGTTGTGAGTCACCATGTGGTTACTGGGAACTGAATCCCTTACAATAAGTGAGTTCAGCACAAAGTTGGGAAAAATACTCTGCTATGACACAAATCTAGTCATCATATATCAGTACAAGAGTAGGAGGAGGGGGGCTGGAGAGATGGCTCAGCGGTTAAGAGCACCATCTACTCTTCCAGAGGACCCGGGTTCGATTCCCAGCACCCACATGGCAGCTAACAACTGTCTGTAGTTCCAGTTCCAGGCAAACACCAAGGCAAATAAATAAATAAATAAATAAAGTTTAAAAAAAAAAAGAGTAGGAGGAGACAGATCCATGGTTACCTGGCTTAGGCTGAGTGTGCTGCAGAAGGTCCTTCAGGGCAGCCATGGGGATGCCCTAGTTATTGTGAGCTAGGAACATTGGACCATAGAAGGTAGGAGACTGAGGTGAGAGTACTCCATCCTACAGTCTTCTACATCCAGGGTCCACAGAGTATCTAAAATACTCTCTGAGAAGAATGAGAGGCATGCCATTCAACTAAGTTAAAATGACACCTCTCAAATACAGATGATTGAGCTGGCAGTTGCTTCCACAATGGGCAATGACTCCAAGACTCACTGTGAGAGCTTGGAGACAGCGATGAACAGGGACTCTAGGGGGTTGTCAGACACCTAGAGAGAGACCAGGAGGCACATAGTAATGCTGTTTACCTAGAGGAAGAGGAGCTCCATGGCTAGGGTCAGAGTGACCATGGGATGGCATTGAACTCCCACTGCAACCCGTTGGAGTCAGGTCACACCATTCTAAGCTGAGGCCATCACCATCATGGGTTGTCTCATTCCACAGCTACCACCACTATTCTTCATCGACAAGCAGAAACCCACAGCTTCCCACAAGGCTAGGAAAACCCACAGGAAGAAGCAATATGGGTTCCGCATAACCGTATGTCATGTCATTGACTCCGTGTCACAACCTCTGTAACTGTTGACTCTTCACTCCAGACTCTGAATCTCAAGTTCAGTTTTTAAGATTCCCTGTCCAGTTAGCTCATTCACAGGCTCATAAAAGGATTTTACTTATAGGGATTTGAGGAGGCTAGAGCCCATTCTCCCAGAACTGGGCACAGATCACACTTGGGTAACTGTACAGGTCTGAAGCCTCCCTGTGCAATGCTCTCTCTTCCCTGCTCCTTCACATTGCAGTAGACATGATTGGATGGTCTTTTTGATGTGTTCTTGGACTCGTTTTGTGAGGTTTTTTTTAATAATTTATTTTCATTTTATGTGTATTGGTGTTTTGCTTGCTTGTATGTTTGTATGAGGTTGTCCCCTGGAACTGGACAGTCATGAGCTGCCATGTGCATGCTGGGAATTGAACTCAGGTCCTCTGGAAGAGCAGTCAGTGTTCTTAACCACTGAGCCATCTCTCCAGCTCCTCATTTTGTGAGAATTTTATTGAGTATTTTGCATCAATATTCATGAGGGAAATTGGTCTGTAATTCTCTCTCTTTGTTGAGCCTTTGTGTTATTTTGGTGACCAGAGTGAGTATAGCCTCATAAATAAATTTCTCAATCATTTTATTATTTATCTTAAAAGGTAATCATAAGAAATCCTAGAAGAATCACAAATCTAAATAGATAAATCTAAATTTATCCATTCATCAGCAGTTTTAAATAACAGGACAGAAATAGCTACAAGGAATTAATCACCACTTTTGGTCACTAACCCATCCCAGCAAGAAAGGTACATCAGGCAGCAGTAGTCAAGCTACCATTGTTCCTGCTCCCTGACCTCAAGAATCCCTCACTCAGCTATTAAAAGTGTGCTTTTAGGGGCTGGAGGTTCAGCAGGTAAGAGACTGACTGCTCTTCCAGAAGTCCTGAGTACAATTCCCAGAAAAAAGAAATGGTGAATCACAACCACCTGTACTGAGATCTGGTGCATAATAAATAAATAAATAAATAAATAAATAAATAAATAAATGTTTTTCTTAGGTATATCTTTAAATTGTTTTCCAATTTTTTTTACCTCAAAGCCATTAACAAAAACATCTTAACCTAGCCTTAAGTCATTATTTAAAGCTTTGTTTTATCTATGATGCAAACTGAACCCTGTAAATACATTTTCCAACATTGATATTAAAATAATTTGAACTAGCTGGACTTCTGAGACTCAATTATTTCTCTCAGTCATTAACCTAGGCCACAGTCTACATGAAAACTCAGGAGAAACTTGTAAGTCCTAGCTATATGACACTACTTTGTTCTTATTTTCTATCCTCTGCATCCTCTGCTTTCTGAAAGATAAGGGCTACATCTTATCTTGATTTATATGTATATTAGTTTTCCCAGCAAACTAAACTTTATCATAATTTCTTGCTATATTTTTGCTATATTTTATATAGCTATATTGCTATATAAAAACCCACAATCATCAAAACCCTCTTTAAGTTAACACTACTATTGTATAAAATCATTGGTTCAGTTAAATAGTACATCTTAGGAGGCAATCATCATCACAGTAATCCTCAGGTAAAGATGTCCATTACATGATATGTCCATGAGATAATCACACTATATTAGAGGCAGTGGGGATCTCCCCATACCCACTCACACCATGCCAGATACCAGAAAAAAATGGCAGTGGCAAACATGAAGAGCACAGTAGTAGCAAAAGACATTCTGGGGCCGAAGCCCTCAGGATCTTGCCTATCTGACGTTCACACATCAGAGCTTTACTTCTTGGTAAGCCAGCCTCCCAGGTGTCAGTTGCCACATGCTGCTCCTCTGACATGGCCAGCAGCAGCAGGCTGATCTCTAAGAGAAACTGTGTCTTGAAAAATCTGTCTTATGTTAAGGTGTGAGCCGCCATGAGCTGTCACAACTGAGTTTTCTTCTTACATGAACCATATAGTTCTGAGAGCGAACATCACGGATCTGGCTCAGGGTTTACAGGACTATTCCTCATGAAATACAAAGCTGGGAATGTCATTGTTATAGGACCTTGGCCAGGTCCCTGTTGTGAACATAATAGGAGTTGTGCAGGATGCTGTGGCAGTCGATTGCCAGGACAGTACTCAGAAGACTGAGGCAGGAGGACAGTGTGAGTGCATTCATCTTGTGGCATAGTACTGATGATTCAGCTCCGTTGAGAGTCTTTCTCTAATGTGCACACAGTTATTACAGCAGGATGCAGGAGGACAGTCATAATGGAAGGGCAGGTGAAGAAGAAACAACCAGGAACATGCAGCCTTGGCTTCCCTAGCAAATGCATGGTGCTTCAGATGGGATTAGCTTAGTCCACAGCCTTGAGTAAGTAGAATGAATAATGATAGCTAAGGCTAGAGATACTCAGTCACACTGTGAGGCCTGAGTTTGCATTTGTGTTAATTAAAAAAAAAAAAAGAAAGAAAACCTTGGGTGAAGGGGCCTAGTGAGGAACTGGTTGACAAATCATCAAGAATCAGAGGGTATCTGGAAGATGACAGAGAGACACACAGAAAATAGTAGGAAGGGACTTCGTGTAGCCTGTTTTGTTTTGTTTTGTTTTGTTTTGTTTGTTTTGTTTTGTTTTGTTTCTTGGTGAAGCAGAAGGATGGACTCTATTTTAGAGACATCAGTGAAGAGGGAAGGTTAGCTAGTTGCTACTCAACTTCTATGAGCTAGCAGGTTTTCACCCCAGCCTCTCACTCCAGAATCTTATAGATAAATGGAAACATAGAGATTTAATTAAAAGCTATATTTGACAGCACGGACAGAGCCAGTGCCTATGAGAATGGAATTCTAGGTGTTTGGTTCAAGGTGTTTGAGCTGAGAGATCTTCAGCCACTGGGACAGATTATTCAAGTGTGACTCTTATAACAGGTAATGGGTAAGCAACAACAATTCCAAAGGACACTCCAGCCACCCAATGAGAGACTAAGGGGGTTCAGGAAAGTTATAGAGGATGGTTCAGAAAAGACTATGACTTCAAGGTAGCATATAAGCTAGTTAGGCCCAAGGTAATGTAATCCTGAGCACGGTTTGAGGGTGAAGCCTAGGATGCTCTTTGATGGAGAGTATGGCACTCAGGTCATCTCACTCTAGGCTAAGGGCATATACTGTCACTGTGACTGGTGCTTTCTCCAGCTCTGCAGATACCTTTTCACTGTCTAGCACAAAACCACCTCAGTGGGCAAATGAGAAAACCAGAAAAACCAACCGGAGACATAGAGCAACATACCTAGAGATGTGACAACCATGGACTCGCCGAGCTCTAGCACAACCTTTGTCCTGACCACAGGGCTTCCCCCACTGCTCACCCTCAACCACAGTGTCACTCACTTACCAGCTACTCTGTACCTGTTCACAGTTCTCCTTTTATAAGTAGGGTATCAGAACCAGATGGAGCATCTTCACACAGATCTACAGTCAGGAATTAAACTAGAAATACAGTGGTCCGAGTTCTCACACTCTCAGTGGACCTATCCCTATCTGGATTGCTGACATAGACCTTGTTTACAGCAGAGACCCATGTATGTCCCTGATTTCCTGAGGTGACAGTACAGATGACAAAGTAGGAAGGACTCTCTGCTCAGACAGTCTAAAGTCACATCACTGTGAACAGCACAAAGACTAAGAAACCTGAGTTGTGTGTTGACCACCTAGTCTATGGTGCCACAGAGGTAACAGACCCCATTAATAGGGAGATGCTTATACCTGCTTAGTTTGGGGATAGAACTTGGCAGTACAAAACTCTTCATACGTTTCTACTCAGCACCATTGGAGATTCATATAGATTCCTTTTGAGAAGGAGTCTATGAAGGTTTCTCATCTGGCCAAGGCCATGAGCAAACCATATGAGTGTTTCCTGGTCCTACATTGTATCAAAACCAATTACTGTAAAGAGTCTGGCTCAATACTTCTAGAAGTCCTAGCTTATGAGACACAGGCACTGGGCAGATCTGCAGCCTGTGTCTGCACAGCTGCAGTAAATACTGCAAGAAATAGTCCTGCTCTTCACTGTGAGGGATTGACTGGGGGCAAAGGTCAACCAGTACCTCTTAGGCCTGATCCACCCTACATGGGGAATGGTTGTCCACTGGTTAGATCTTCCTCATGATCTGTGGAAAGCAGACATCTCCCTCTGTTCCAGCCCATACTTTTGAGAAGTCATAGTGGACATCATACAAATCAAGCATCTGTAGTATCCTCCTCCTCTGTGGGTCAAACAGGAAGAAGATTCAGATGACAAGAGATCCAGTTTATAATGTGCTTTGACCCTGCATCTCAACTTCCCTTCTTCCATTCTTTCAATCCGGCCTGTTTCCACTTTTACTGGCTGGGGAAAGAGGCAGGAACAGACACGCTGTTCTCCGCTGTGCTCTACACACCACCATCCCTTTCCACTGTTTCACTTCTCTGCGCTAACGGCATCAGAAGCCTCCGATTCACCTTGCAGCACATTCTGAACTCTGAGGTCACTTCTCTCCATCCATGCGCTGCCTTGTCTCACTTACCTAGGTCGAACCTTCTGGTCAATCAGGAAATCCAGTCCATCCAGCATATCCTTCAAAATGACAGATGTACAGTATTCATCACGGCTCCCACATGAGAGCATGAGAGTGGCTGGTCTGCCACCACCACCCTCAGGATGTTAGTCTGTCTGCAAAAAAAAAAAAAAAAAAAAAAAAAAAAGAGGCATCCTTAAATATTGGTGGAAAGAGCTCCATGGGCAGGTCCTGCTCAGCCTTTCAGCTTTCAACATCCTTCTTACTATCTGCAGGAGCATAGTTGAAGCCTGGAAGCTCATCTCAACCTTCAGGTAGAGACCTTGTAGAAATATTCAGAAAATGAAATTATTTCAGATAAAAGCCTAGGAATCCCCTTCCCCCTCACTACAAAAATGACCCAGGACCACGGTCACTGCTCTGACTGTGGTGGAAACTTGCATAGAGCTACTGTACAAACACTAAGGTCTTCCTTCTCCTCCTCCTCCTCCTCCTCCTCCTCCTCCTCCTCTTCCTGCTCTTCCTCCTCCTCCTCTTCCTGCTCTTCCTCCTCCTCCTCTTCCTGCTCTTCCTCCTCCTCCTCCTCTTCTCTTCCTTCTCCTTCTCAAGTGACTCACAAACAGCTCCAATCCTGGGATGGGAACAAGGCAGCCCTGATTGATACTGGAGGACTTCTGCATGCATTGAAGATGGCACTAGGAATGAATTTCAGTTCTAACTCTTGACCTGGGTAAAGAGGAGAAAACAGGTCGTCAGTCCTGTTGTGCTGCAAGGGGCTACATATTTTGTCAGATAGTTCTTCACATTGTGCATATGGACAGCATCTGGGAACTGATGGTAGATAGCTTTCTTTTGCATTGAAAGATGATGAAAATATTTGCACCTTAGCTGGGCAAGATGTATAACATTCAGAAGTTTCCTTTGTTAGTATGAGTCTGGGGAAATAAATTTCTGAGATTCTAAATAAGTCTATTCCCAGAGTTCTGCTGCTCATTTATAAAACCTGGAGAAACTCTCAAAGTTTATTGTCCACTACATCTTCTTGAAAGGTATTGGGAGTATACACACAGGAAGGTCCTTGCACCCACAGATCTCCAGAGAAACCAGGCATGGTAAGCACACAGGATTGTCTTTCCAGTGGGAAAGGTAAAAGAAAAAAACCTGTTTTTCTACCCAGAAAGCTTGGGACTGGAAGTGACTAACAGCCTGGTGATCTGCATCATCCTCTGGGCCAGGCCTTATCAAGCCCCTGTAGCCAGGACCGGAGGTGGCTAGTAATCTAAATGACCCTGGTAGCCAGAGGCTCCCCTAACTCCCACAATCAGGACCAGAGGTGGCTGATAGCCCAAATGATCTCTGTGCTATCGGTATGATGGACACCAGGCCAGACCCTTAAACCCTTAAGCTAGTACTGGTATCTTAATCTCTAGAGCCCATCTTTTTGGAAGAAATGACTTGTGCCCTGAGTTGAGTTTCACTGTAATTATGCTTCTTTGTTTACTGGGGACTGTATTACACAAGGAAACTTTTCTTTTTAAAATTGTACTGGGCTTAAATACATTGAAAATAAACTGTCAATTACTAGATTCCCAGAAGTCTGATCCAGGTTGACAACGTCAATCTAAACCGGGTTTTTATTCTTATCTCTACGAACCTGCAGGGACCTCCCTCAGAATGGCAACCTGTACAAGATACTGAGATGAATGTGGAGCGAGAGCTAGCTGTCCAGCCAGAGCTAAGCCCTTCTAGCTCTCAGTAAACAGAGATGGGTGTCTGCTGTGCTCTGAGCCCAGGAATGGATCGGCTAAGAATGACTGGAAAGTTATCGAAGTCCTAAAATATCCTGAAATGACCCCCGCCAAACCAGAGGATCCAGCTACTGTAGGTGGGCTGGAAAAGACCAGCTGCTGTAGTTTACAGCTGTGAGAAGAGACCTGGTGAGGGCAGTTGGAATTTCCCCTTAAGGAAAAAGAACAGGAAGAAGGCACAGACTGACAGATGGACTCACATCTACAGGGTTCCCCAGGTGCGCCTTTGCTCAGCAGCTGTGTGAAAGGCTACTGTGAGCCTAGGTGGAGAAGGGAGGAGAATGGCTGAGTAGATGGGAAATGTGTAATACTGCAGCTAAGAGTCAGTGGCTAGGGTGAAAACTGCCAACAACAATGAAAAAGAATCCGTGTCAAGGAAAGACTGTGTAGGCATCCCTTCCTGGATATTACTTGATGCTGTCTTATTGGACTTTCCAAGGTTCTGTTGACCTCTGGCTAGAACTATGGTTCTGACTATAAGGAAAGAATATACAGCTGTGTCCTAAACCACCCTGGAGTGATGATGGCAGGTCTTGACCCAGAATAGGGTTATTAGAATGAAGAGTCTACAAAATGTAGCATCCGAGGTGGTTACCTTCATGGGGATGAGATGGCCTTGGACTACAGGCTTACTCCCTGCCTGGAGGTTATGCCCTGTATGCTCCAGACCACTTCCATTTACCATAAATCATTTTTCCCTCCCCTCAGGAGGAGCACCCCCTGGGGTATCCTCTGGATGACGTCCAGTCCACTGATGGAATCAGAGCTGAAGCATCTTTGTGAGTGTCTGAGTGCCAGTCAGCTCTCCTAAAGAAGGTGATGGACATCCTGCAGACCCTGGACCAGTTCCATGCCATTCTGCCTGCCCTGGACAGCTGCTCTCAGCTCTCCACTCTTAGTCGCATTAAAAATGACTTAACTGTGTCTTTTCTGGAGAAGCTTCTGTGCCACATTGCCAGACTGAGACAGTTAAAACAAAGAATTGTGTGTTGTGCAAAAAGAAAGCTTTAGTGCTTACTACAGGGTTGTTTACTCGCTTGCTAGGTTTTGGTTTGTGTTTTTGTTCCAACCGCTAGCAAATAGGAGTAGCCGATAGAGGCATCTCTGGCGACTGCAGATTTGTTCAATTGTACTTCAAGGGCATTTAATTATTCTGTCCTTACATACTCACCTACTTCACAGATAACTCCTCAGGACCAAGAATTCATCTGCTTGTATTGACTAGTAGTTTTTGCATAGAACCCCATTCTCGGTTAATACTAAAATGCAATCTGAGAAGTAAAGGCTCTTAGAAGTAAGTGATAATAAAAAGTGTTTTAAAAATAAATAAATAAAAAGGGGGCTGGAGAGATGCCTCAGCGGTTAAGAGCACCGCTTGCTCTACCAGAGGACCCGGGTTCGATTCCCAGCAACCACATGGCAGGTAACAACTGTCTGTAGCTCCAGTTCCAGGCAAAACACCAAGGCAAATAAATAAATAAAAAGTGTTTAAAAAAAAAAAAAAAGAAGAAGTAAGTGATAAAAATGCACCTTCTGAAAAAAAAAAAGGTGGGGGTGAGATAGCCAGAGACCAACAAACACAGATAAAGGACCATATCCACTGCCTGTGCACCCAAAGTCCAGAGGTCAGAGTTCCTGGAGTCCCCTTCAAGAGTCTCCATGCACTTCCTCTTTTCCTAACACTGCAGGACAACATTCCTCTTTTAAAACGTTTTCTCAAGCTGGATCTGGTGACTCATTCCTTTATCTGCTACACTCCCCGAGGCAGCTGGGACTCCGTGAGTTCGAGGCCAGCCAGGGCTGTTACACAGAAATCCCATCTCAAAATAAATAAATAAAATGGTTTTTTTTTTTTTTCACTTGAGGTGGGGAATACTTGAATTCTGGGTGGTAGGTAAATGAAGCTCTCTCTGTCCGACCTTGGAAGCCAATCCTCTTCTTCCACCCTCAGGTCACCACACTTTACTGTAAGGGTCCTAGTCACCCTCACTCACCATTGCCCATCTCACCAGCCCTCCATTGTCCCAGGGATAGAATAGGGTCTCACATGTTTACCAAATGCTCTACCATTGAAGCTACAATCCCAGAATCCTTTTCAATTCAGTTTTTAGATAGGGTCTCATTAAGTTTCTCAAGATGGCATTCCAGGTTTATCCTGCCTCAGTCCCCAGAGTCTCTGTGATTACAGACCTACAAGCTCCTCTTTTTATGGGATAACAGGATGCAAAATCTCTGCTCTGCCACTGCTACACCACAACCTCTTCTTAGTGTATTTTTAAGTGGGAATTTTACCATCCCTCTGCCTCAGCCTCCCAAGTACCAATTACAAAAATATGCCACAATTTGACTTCCTTCTTCTGTCTTAAAACCCTCTTCCCAATGGACCATGAAAGAGAGTGGGCCAGATCTACATGGGCAATTATTAACCCTCATGTTTTGTAAGTATTAATTCTGGCACTTAATGCACTCTCCAGAATGCCATGCTGGTATTTACAGTTCCCTCTGCTGTACTGAGCCTTTACTGTGACTTCCAATGTGGATTAAGTGGATGTAAGATTCCACTAAATGTTTCCTGAATACGCCTTCAGATAGTTCATAAACAGTGTCTACCTGTGATGCAGGGAGTGAAAGTGTCATCATGGCAATGAGGGGAGGAGATAGGGATGTCAACACATATGCTGGAACAGAAGACTGTTATACAGTTATGACTGTGAACCATGAACAAGGAAGCCAGAGTGACTAGGATGTTCCTTAGCTGGAGAAAGATAAGATGCAACAGAAGGAAAGAAAGAACTCAGAGAGATTAAAAGTTAAATACAGTCCCCTCTGATCCCCTTTACACACAGGAAGATGCTGCCACCTCATTAGATATTATCTTGCTCTCTCCCTGTTCAGATATCTCTTAAAACTTTTGGGGTGTTTTGTTGTTGTTGTTTGGTGGGTTGTTGTTGGTTGTTTGTATTTTTGAGACAAGCTCCCTACTCCCTACCACCTCCTCTTACAGCCTACACCTCCTGAGCCTTTCTTTTTTTTCTTCTTCTTTGCTATAAATGAAAGGAAAAAGTATTGGTTCAGAACCCCAAGACAAAGTTCTCAATCACAAAGGAGATTTATTTGCCCCAGAGAGACAGAGGGCAGGAGTAAGGGACAAAGACAGGAGGCAGACAGAAAAGGGGACATGAACCGGGGGAAAGTGACAGGGGTATTTGTCTCAGATGAGGACAAAGGATGGCCTCTGCATAGAGCAGAGACAGGCATGGCACATAGGAAAAATGGCAGTTTATAAAAGGTTCAAGGGGAAATCCTGTGTTAGGATGAGGTATCTAATTTTAATTGGGCATGTTAATTAGGTAAACCAAAGGGGATTTCTGATTGCTGGACCTTAGTAATCTTGCTCAGGAGGAGGAAGTGGAGAAATAATGGAATAGACCTTGAGGGCTAGCCTCAGGAATGTAAACTAAAGGTTTTTTAGCAAAGCAGAGGGAGTGGGGGGAAAAGGGCAAGGCCTGCCACTGCCAGAGCCATATGCTGGAGTGTACAATAAAGTTTCTGTTTCTTGTTTTGCCTTCTTTTTTTTTTTTTTTTTTTTTTTGAGGGAGGCTGTCTTGGAATCCAGGTCCAGGTCTCATGACATTCTGGGTTGCATTTGTTGAAGATGACCCTTAATAATCAAGTTCTAAAACAGTTTGGGATATCTAACTATGTGAAAGAGAATTACAGAGGCATTAAAAGTTGGAGGCCAGGCTGGTCTACAGAGCCAGCTTCAGGACAGGCTCCAAAGCTACACAGAGAAACCTTTGGGGGGGGGGGGGTAGTACTCGACAGGGCAGTAGATGAAGGAGCCTAGCAAGGCACAGCCCCAGCCTGAGGAGCCCCAGTTAGGGTACTGCATTTGGGTTTAGTGACCTGCACTCAGGTGAACTGGATCCTTGACTATGGGCTCTGAAAGGAAGATCAAGAAAAGTCAGGATGAAGCAAAGTCAGGGAGTTTATTATGATTAGGGAGCATATACTCTTATGACATGTGGACGGGCTTCTAATAGTGAAGCTTAGTTTGACTAATGACTGATTGGTTGGTTGGTTGGTTGATTTTATGTGTATGGGTATTTTACCTTCATGGAGGTATATATATATCATGTATGTGCCTGAAGAGGCATTGGATTCCCCGCAACTAGAATTAGAGATGATTATGAGCCACCATAAGGGCAGCAAGTGTTCCTGACCACTGAGTGATCTCTCCAGCCCTAGCTTAGATATCTTTACAGTGCCTATATGAGGCTTTCTTAGAATCATTGCTCAAAGGATATAATTTACAACAAAGAACAAAAATTTAGCAAAGTTTAACACTTAAGTTTGGGCAAGCATGGCGGCACATACCTTTAGCCTCACCACTTGTAAAGCAAAGACGAGCAGACATTTGTGAGTTCAAGGCCAGCCTGGTCTATATAGTGAGTTCTAGGAGAGCCAGAGGTATACAGACTATGTCTCAAAAAACAAAAACAAAAAACAAAAAAGGAAAAAAAAAAACCTCACAATTTAAGTTTAGACTGGAGAGATGGCTCATAGGTTAAGAGTTCTTGCTACACTTGCGGATGACCTCCGTGGGGGTTCCAGGACACACAAAATACAGCTCATAGCAAACTGAAACCCCAGCACCAGTGCATCTGAGGCTTTCTTCTGGCTTTTGTAGGTACCCATACATAGCACACACACACACACACACACACACACACACACATACACACACACTTTTTTAAAAAAAGAGAAATAAAATTTAAAATTCAAGAAAAAATGAGATGATGGGGTGGGGGACACAGACTGAGCTGCAGAAATAACAGACTGCAGCCTCCCCTGAGAAAAGATATTCATACTCCTCCCCCATAGCTGTGCTAGCCATGGAAACATTCGAAGCTGCTACCTCTGAAGTGTGTGGGGAAAATCAAAGCCAATGGGTATCAATGAGGTCCTCAGCTCAATGATAAGCACTTGTCCTTTGTCTTCTAGGGGGTGGTCACTACCCCAGCCCTGTGCTCCTGCTGCCAGCAAAAGACTGCTCTAGCTAGAGCTTTGTCCTGGGGATGACTTGCTCCATTGTCCTTGTAAGTCAATGCATAAAATGTTGTGGCCTGTAGGACCTGTGCAACAGTATTTCCCAGAAGGAGAAACCTGGAGCCGTGAAGCTCCAAAGTAACATATTCCAAGGAGAAAAAGAAGTCAAGCGGGGCTGAGAGATGGTGGCAGAAGCAGAACTCAGATCTGTGAGTTTGAGGCCAGCCTGGTCTACGAGAGAGTTCTAAGACAGCCGGGACTACAGAGAAACTCTCACTCAGAAAAAAGAAAAAAAACCACCAAGCAGGAAGTGAATGATATTTTCCCTATAGTCCCATGCGTGAGGTGTGCTGTGTGATGAGAGTTTATATTAGTAACAGAAGAGAGTAAACTTAGCTCAAGAAACCCCATTTTGTTTCTAGTAGCAATTTTATATTACAAAGGTAAAGTAAATTCAGTTTCACATTCCTGGCAGGGGCTTGCCCAATTCCAAGAAAGAATGAGCTAAGCACTATCTAAGGACACCTGGATGCTCCAACCCTAAGGCAGTAAAACGGCCACCCCAGCCAGGTGGGGTCCAGGAATGTTAAACTGTAAAAAGTCCCTGAGGTAATAACCAGCAGCACACCTGCACCCTTGACCCCAAGTAACCTTGCCTTGTGGTTTTTGCCTATAAAAATCTTGTATAATTTAGGGTTCCCAGCTCTTCCTTGCACCACAAAGTGGGTGTGGGTGCGGGAACAAGCTCCCTACCTGGCTTGTATAGCGCTGACAATAAAGCTTGCTGCTGCATTTCGTACATCTCTGTCTCCGGTGATCTCTCTGGGGGTTGAGCTTCGGCAGAACAGTAATTAAGACAGGAATAAATATATAAACCCTGACATTGTAGGACGACACAAACAAATTTGTCTGTGCTTCAAGAAAAATCTCTGAAAAAAGGAAAAACCTATGGTTCAAGGAAAGCCTTCATACCTGCCATCATTGCAACCCCAAGGGGCAGAGGACATCCCTTGAATCAACTAGTTTAACTTCTTGGTGGCATGGTTACAAAAGTCCTTCCAGATCAAGCATGAAAACTGAGCCCAGAGCTGGGTGCAGTGGCACATGCCTTCAGTCCCTCAAGAGTGAGAAGGAGGGGGACTCTGACAAAGAAATAAATATTTGAGATGATATTTGAGATGAAGTCTGGGGTACATTCATGGTTGCAAGAAATAAGTTCAGGGGCCACAAAGAAAGAGACCACCACTACAACTAAAGTGTCTATACAGAAAAACCTCACTGTCTCTGAGAGCATGTGCACTGGGAAGAGCAAGCACCCAGAGGCAGGAAGTGGGCATGGGTTTCATTCTAACTCAGGTAGTGACTTTTCTGTATCAGCTGGGGTCCGAACTCACAGGCCTAATTGATTGGCCAGTCTGAAAATAATTGATACACAGAAGGCGGTAAGGGTCACCACTCCAAGCACTCAAATTCCTGGAACACAACAATTATTCTTTGAGTAAACAAAGGGGTGTGTGTGTGTGTGTGTGTGTGTGTGTGTGTGTGTGTGTGTGTGTAAAACATTTGCACAAAAGTTCTGCAAGATGAGACAGATTTTTAAAAAGGACTTGAATTCCTTGTTTTAAACAAGAAATTCTTGGGGCTGGAGAGATGGCTCAGCGGTTAAGAGCACCGTCTGCTCTTCCAGAGGACCCAGGTTCAATTCCCAGCACCCACATGGCAGCTAACAACTGTCTGTAATTTCAGTTCCAGGCAAACATCAAGGCAAATAAATAAATAAATAAAGTTTAAAAAAAATTTTAAAAAAAAAAGAAAGAAAAAGAAATTCTTTATGGTACTTGACTAAAGCCTCATTTAATACTTCCTACAGAGTGAAAACTGGTCCTCATTCAGCTTCTCTGGGTATTAGGTCAGCAAGATGATTCTGTAGATAAACCCACTCACCCTGCAGGCTTGGAGTCCTAGGTTCAATTCCCAGGAACTACGTTAAATTAGAATCTGAGAACCAACTCCACAAACTTGTGTACCGTAACCAGACCTGGTAATACACACTAATAAGTAAAACTTTTCAAACAAAATTCCATAGGTCATCTTGGGACTAACTTCCCTAGTCTCAATTGTTAGACTCAGTCACATGGGTGTTCCTGATAGAGCTGAGTGACTTTACTGGATCTGACTCTAAAACAGATATCTTCAACCTAACTGCCATGGAGGAGAACATCTCATCTGAGTGTGGACGGCATCCCTTGGGAGACCCTGAACTGGTGTTGTAGGGAGTTATGAGTTCCAGCACTAGGAAAGCCTGCTTCAAAAGTAATATTTAAGTCAGGCCATGATAAACTACATGGTATGCTTTTTTCTTTTGAAGCATATTTTATCTAAGTAAGACACACTCTTGTACTAATTATTAGATTAGTAACAATCTATATCTATTATCTGGCTCAATAAAAGAAAGAACAAAAAATTTTGAGAAAAGAAAACTAAAGCCAATCATGGTGGTGCATGCCTATAGTACTAGCACTTGGGAAGCAAAGTCATCTTTTGTGAGTTCAAGGCCAGCCTGCTTTACATCATGAGTTAGTTCCAGGACAACCAGAGCTATGTAAAGAGACCTTGTATCAAATAAAGCAAAATAAAATAAAATAAAATAAAATAAAATAAAATAAAATAAAATACAACAAAACAAAAATCAAAACAAACTGGGGAGAAAGGGCTTAATTGGAAAAAAATTAGACTGGAGATATGGCTCAATGGGTGAAACACTTACCTAGGAAGTGCATGATGTTGGGAGACCAGAAGAAATGTCTGTTAGCCTCAAGGAAAGACCAAAGTAATGACCCTCACATCCCCACCCTCCATGATAGCTGGATGAATCACTGTGTTTATTGGATCTTCCTTATAGGTAATCAAAAGTCTCACAGAAACATGGAGACTTCCCTACTGTGACAAGGATAATGTCCTCCATGGAGCCACCATTCCACTAGGCACATGCTCTAACACCTCCTGAGAGCAGGTTCAGCTGGGGCACAGTTACATGCAGCAGGGAGGAGTTAAAAGTGGTGGCTCAGATGAGTGTTTAAAGATGCTCCCCTCAGTCCTTCATTTTGGAAGGAAATCACATGGTAAGATCCACAGCTAAGGCCCAAAGCCACACACTGAAATACAGTCTCAACATAGACAAATAAAAAACAATAGAATAGGATTCCCAAGCTGTATGGCCAGCCTGGACAACCTGCTTCTCAAGGTTCAGCCAACCATAGGATGGTTCATTATCAAGCATATCTTTGATTTGGGAGCTAAGTACACAAAAGATAATTTAAAGGGGTGTTGGCCTTTCTTTGGAATGTAAATAGATAGATTTGAAGAGTTTCTCCATGAGAAGTGGTTTTAAAATTAGAAGTACACTAAAGGCATTATGCCCTGAGTGTCCACTGAAAGCTTATTTTAAAATCTCTCTCCCCTTCCCCTCCACTCTCTCAACAAGATCTCACTGTTTAGCTCAGAGATCTGACTTCCTCTGCCTCCCAAGTGCTGAGATTAAAGGTGTGACTCATCACACCCTGCCAGAATCATTTCTTGTCTGATAAAGTTTCCCAATTTACAACAGCAGGCTTTTAGTCTTCTCTTTTATCATTCCATAAGATTTTCAAGGGCTGTTAGTTCAAGGTTAGAAGATTTAAAAAGTATTTGATTTTGGAAAAGTTTGTCAAAAGTGGTAGGTGCTGGAAAGATGGCTCCATGCTTAAGAATAAATACTGTTCTCTCTTGGAGGTCTGCCCTTTTCTTAATGGAGGCAGAGGCCTGGTGGATCTGAGGCATCGGAGAGGGAAGAGGAGACACTGGGGGAAAGGAAGGGAGGAACACTGATGGGAGAGAGGAGTACATGCTGCTCTTCCAGAGGACGTGAATTTCAAGCTCAAACCCCAGTGTTAGCTCAGCACCATATCTAACTCCAGTTCCAGGGAATCCAATGTCCTCTTCAGCTCTCCATTGGCACCAGGCACACATGTGGTACATAAACTTACATACATGCAAACAGAACACTCATACACATAAAATAAAAAGTAAACATATAATCATATATAATTTACATTATTATTTGCAAAAATTTAAAACACTTAATGAAAATGGACTCAGATCATGGTGAAATAAAAACCTTCATTTACCAAAGAGTTAATTAGAAGCACTTAAAAGCAAAGAAAGACTTGAGCTCACACAGAGCTGCCTTCTTGCCTTTGGGTCCCCAGTGTTGGGATTAAGATGTAGGAAAGGTTCTATTATTGCTGTCCTTTATTTGGTTTGTTGATTTGGCCAGGAAGGTCTTAAAACAAAACAAAACACATGAAAATAAAACTAGATTGCTTTTTCTTTCTCTCTTTGTTTCCATCTAGACCCCAAGGAAGCATAAAAAAATGCTCTTGTGCCAAGGAGCATCCCTGTCTCTGAGTGCAAGCCTCGATGCTCTGCATGCATGCATATGGCTCTATCCCTTACAAAAGTTGATTGTGTTTGCACACTGGCTTTGCAAGAGTACAGCAGCCATGTTACCTTAAACTGACAATTCCAATTCCTCAGCCTTTATGTGGTACAGTGGGTATCACCAAAGCAGGAAGCAAAGCTTTGAGAACAGTAAGTGACCACACACTCTGCACAGCTTCTCTTCAGTCTATCAATGGGAAGTGACCTTCCCATGATCTTCCTGTCAGGGCCTAGGAAGAGAATTGTCATCATTTAACCAGAAAAAGATGGGTCAGCTTTCAGGCTCTAGGGTACCAGCTCCCCAGCAGAATAGAATTAAGAGAAGCAGTGGTTGGAACTGGACAGAACAATGGTGAACTTGTGTCCACTTGGATGCTTGTTAAAGGCTCCCCGTGCTGCTAGTGAAGGTAGTTTGGCTTCAAGACTAACAGATAGTGAATGAAATGGGGTAAACTGAGGTTTCCACCAATGCTAGAGCAGTGACTGGCTCTGACTTGAGTCACATGATGGGGAAGACTAGCTTCTTATGTTTCAGTTCAAATGCATATTTTTTAGTTTCTTTATTTATTAATGATTTTATTTATATTTCATGCACATTGGTGTTTTGTCTATGTATGTGTCTGTGTGAGGGTGTAAAGTCCCCTGGAACTGGAGTTACAGACATTTGTGAGCTGCCATGTGGGTGCTGGGAACTGAACCCAGAATCTCTGGAAGAAATAGCCAGTGCTCTTAACCAGCCCCCTCTACACACACACACACACACACACACACACACACACACACACACACACACAAAGCATATTCTTTCCTTGATGCTTCCTAGACTGAAGATCAAGGAGGATGAGATTCCAGGCCCCAGCCACACACTCCTTGAGCTGTCGGATCAGGTGCTACTAAGAGATGAAGCCTCAGCCATTTCTGCCTTGAATCTGCCCACGGAGCCTTTCTCATTACTGATCAAGGGGGGCAGGGGCCTTCACTAACACACAAACTAACATCCTGCAGTTGATGGTAGCAGTCTGGCCCTTTCCCTGCCTCATTGTGGAGTCTTTTTTTTTTTTTTATGAATAAAGTCCTATTTTTTATCCATGTATACCCTTGTTCAAACTCCCTTTCCCCTCCTGCCCCTTCCAGTCACTCTCTTAATGAAGACTACCTAGAGACTTTCAAGGCCATGATGGGTGGAGTGGATGTGCTGCTAACCCGGAAGATTCATCCCAGAAGCAAGCTCCACAGATGCAGGAATTCAGGCAAGGGGTAAATACCGCCAGGAAGAATGGGGGTCAAAGGTGATCAGAGATTTCTGCAGGCGCTAGCTTGAAGGATTGCAGGCCTCAGCCTTTAGTGAATCACCTGGGAAAGAACTATCAAATGTAGGGAACCGAAGAGAGTAGCCACAGCCAAGGCAGAAGGAACTCACTGGTGCCTCTGATGCAGGAACAGCGGGGATCAGGCTGGACAGACAGACAGAATGAGAGGTAAGCTACAGATCCCGCTCAGACTTCTGGATGAGGCCCTGGATTTGATCTTCACCAGTTCAAAAACAAAAATAAACATTTATAAGGCCCAGCAGAGAGGAGAGTGTCTTGACATTTCAAATGTGGAGTAAAAGACTATGTTGAGTCTTGTCTTATGAGATTTCTACTGGTTTTACTTACAGGGCGGGAAACTGGCCATGCCTGATTTGGTGGATGCACACCAGAACTTCTGGAATGGTCTCAGCTGGAGCCCGCTCAACACATATCATCAATAAGAAGTTAACACTCAGGCATTGTTCAACATATGAGGTAAAGCAACCCCTGAAGTGTTAGCATTGTAGATCCAGTGAGTATTCAGGAATTAGATATGTGATGCAGTCAGACCTCACTGACCTGGTTTGTACCTTCCCTGGACCAAATGAGGAATCTCTGCAAATTCCATCTATCAGGTATCATTACAAATATCTTGAATGATGGAGACCTTTCTAGTGATAGGGAAAGAGTGTGCATCTTTTACCTCTCAGTTCTCCAATCTCAACTGTTTCCAGCAATTCCGCATCAGTGCATCTACTTTCTCAGTGGCCATCTATCGTAGGGTTACTATTACTGTGACAAGACATCATGACCAAAGCAACCTGGGAAAGAAAGGGTTTATTTGGCATATGCGTCCATATCTGTTCATCACTGAAGGAAGTGGGACAAGAACTCAAATAGGACAGGAATCTGGGGAAAGGAGCTGATGCAGAAGCCATAGAGGGAAGCTGCTTACTGGCTTGGTCTTCATGGCTTTCTCGGCCTGCTTTCTTATTGAATGCAAAATGACCAGCACAGGGAAGGTACCACCTACAATGGGCTGGGCACTCCCCCAGAGATCACTAATAAGAAAATAACCTTTTTTCCCCACTTGGAGACAAGGCTTCTCTGTGTAGCCCCAGCTTTTCTGAAATTCACCATGGTAGACCAAGTTGGCTTCAAACTCACTGAGATCTGCCTACTGAGACTAAAGACGTGAGCCACCTCCACCTGGTGCCTACAGCTGTATCTTATGGGGGCATTTTCTCAACTGAGGTTCGCCTCTCTCTGATGACTCTAGTTTGTATCAAGTTAATATAAAACTAGCCAGTACACCATCTAAAACTGTTATTCTGGTAAGAAAGACTGGAGAGCTGTTTCTGCCACCACAGCAAATGGTTCTCTTTTATATTAAGGAATAGTGGATACCTGCGGTCTGTCAGCTACTGAATTTAACAGTGAGGGAGACATCACCATATCTGAGCATGGTCTTATTTCCGCTCTTCCTAAATTGAGGTCTCAGATGACCTCTTAAGGAGTAGAGAGCTATCATGCTATCAGACTAGCTGGGTGGGTAAGAGCTATCTATAGAGAGTGGGTTGTAAGATAAGGGGATGGGAACAGGCATAAGGGACATGGAAGGAGGTGAGGACTCACAACTGCACAGTCCCCCAAGTGAGCATTTCGCTCAGATCTGGAACTGACCTCAGAACAGAAACTAATCCCTACTACAGATGAAAGCCTATTCGGAGGAGGAAGAGAGAAGTAAATGAGAGTGCATGACATTGGGCTGGCAGGTGAGAGGGAAAGAAAGCATGTTATGAACAGAGACATGGGCTCTGTTGAGGCACGGGGTCGGAGGTCAGAGTTCCACACTTGGCTCAAAACCAGAGTCTCAGTGTGTTCACATAGGAGAACCACAACTAGACAGTAGGCAGAGAGTGACTTTGGAACACTCAGCCCTAAGTGAGATGTGTCCATCAAATCCCTTCCCTCTGCAAGAGCCAGAGGGGTGCAGAACACTAAGAAAACAAGGCCCTCCGAATTAACATAAGCAATTCACATTCTGAACTCAGAGACTGAAGCAGCATGCACAGGTCAACACCAGTGTTATAAGAGGTTTTTGGCCCGGACTACTTGGCCTACCTAGCCTTGAGGTTTGGACTATACAGCCCACTGGGTCCTCTGAACATATATTATGGTTTTCAGTTTATTACTTTTATGGGATTCCTGATTGTCTCTGATTCTTGTGCCTTCTCTTGGCTTCTTTTCCTTCTGTTGATTTGTCCTTCCTACCCAACTTCAATGTGACAGTTTTTGTTTCATTCTATTTTACTTTGTTATATTTTTTAAATGAATGAATGAAACCTAGCCACTAGGGTAAGGGTTAACAACTGAACTGCCACTTATACCTGCCGGGAGCAGGAAATCAGTTTCCTCCAATGGAGTGACAGTAGGTGTTATCAACCACTCAGTCAGGCCTCATGTTCAGGACTAGCTAGCTGGCCAACATACAATGGACTCCATCCAGTTCTTTGTGTGTGTGTGTGCTTTTATTTGGTTAGTTTGGTTGGGGGAGAGGTTGGGGAGGCAGAAAGCCAGTGTTTTCTTGGGTTTTGAAGTTTTCTTGTATTTGGGTTTTTGTGAAATAATTTAAAGTTGGGGGTTTTCTGAAAGGACTTGAAAGAGGGGAATACAACCAAAATATCTTTAAAGTTAAAAGAGTTGGGGGGGGGATACACCTATCATCTTGGGATGCACAGCACCCTTCAAGCCTACCTGAGGCTGAGTTAACTGTGTTCTCATTGAGTCTCTGTGAACAACTGGGAACCAGCTTGGCAGAGCAGACTCCAGCAGCTCAGGCAGTGGCCTTGACTCTGGTACCCCAGACCTCTTCACTGGCTCCTCTGAGGCCTTTTGTTGCCACAGACTGGTCTAGCTCTACTTCCTTCATGTAGGAATCTGAGTATTCCTTGACTCAGTTTCCACTGAAGTTTGAAGGACCTTTGGAATCCCTCTTGCTCTGTGCCCATCATTAGCTTCCAGTACCCAGGTTGCCTACCACACTCCATCTTCCCCCAAACCAGAAATCAACTGCTTCATTGTTGATATGGCAGCCCATGCCTAACCCCAGCACTCTGGAGACAGCAGATGAACAGTCTCTGAGATCCAGGCCAACTTGAGCTAAATACAGACCATTTCAGTTACATCTATTTTTATAATTTAGTGTTGGATGTGTATGTGTGTGTTGTATGAGACACAGCACTTCCGTCATGGCCACTGTGTGTATCTCAGAAAGCACTTTCAGGAGAAGGCTCTCTTATATGTCAGGCTTGGTAGTGGCGGTCTTATACCACACCTACTCATTTACTGATCCCCTTGAACTAAAGAATTGAAGGTGCTTGGGAAGGAAACCCAGGTCCTCTGCAAGAACACTCATGAAATAGGGTTTCTCTGTGTAGCCCTGGCTGTCCTGGAACTTAAGAAATCCAACTGCTTCTGCCTTCTAAGTCTCAGGACTAATGGCAAGTGCCACCACCACCTAGCTCTCCCCTATATTCTTAACACCTATACAAATAAATAAACAGAGGGCATAAAACAAAATCTTTTATTGCTACTACAAGATATAAACACAGGTGACTGCAACAGGTAGGCTTAGGTATTTATTAGCAAAATAAAAAGTTTATTCCTGGACATTTATAATGCAGTTCTTAAAGTCTGTCAATCCTTTAAGACAGGACAAGGTTATTTGTCCATCTGCCAGAGACCTTGATGTTCAGGGACAGCCAGAGGGCTGGAAGCCCTGAATAGGACCCCACAGACATGTGATTTAAAAGCTGGCCATGGTGGCACACTTCAGTAATCTTAACATTTACAGGTTCAGAGAGAATTCCAAGGCCAGCCTGGACAGTATGTTAGTATGAAAAAAAGAGATAAATACAGGGGTAGCAAGCAATTGTGGCTTATAGCTTTGATTTTGCTTCAGCCATCTTGGTATGTGCACAGTACCTCCTAGTCTAAATGTACTAAAAATAGAATGCCCAAACCCCTCTAAGCATACAGAGGGACATAACAGATGCCCAGGCAGAAGTTTAAAAAAAAAAAAGAGAGACAATGTCTGAATGCCTTCAAGTTTACTTTGATGATGCTCTCAAGGTTAAAGGAATTGAACTGATAGGACTACACATATAAATATATGAAAGAAATGCAGAATTATCATTTTGACTCTATACACACTTGTCCTCAGAGGCCCATCGTTCTCCATGTCAACCTCAGTCCTTGTGAATCTACTGCACACCATTATTTCCCAAACACTGAGCAGTG
The DNA here is from genome assembly GCA_004025045.1 of Sigmodon hispidus. Classification (NCBI taxonomy): domain Eukaryota; kingdom Metazoa; phylum Chordata; class Mammalia; order Rodentia; family Cricetidae; genus Sigmodon; species Sigmodon hispidus. The sequence continues at coordinate 19,405 of PVIH01014144.1, read as the reverse complement.
AGCTCTGGGCCTCCTTGATGAAACACTTATTGCTAGGTTTTCATTTCTTAGTATCAAGAAGCAATCTTCCCCCATTTACTGATGACAACAACAAAATCTGATCTCCACATCATAGACACAGCGCTGACAACATTCTTGGCAGATATATGTGGCAAAGGATATGCTCCTGGGCTGCCTTACAGTAACGAGTATATTCAGGAGCTCAGGACAAAGTTGGGCAAATATTGCTGGGCGGACTCTTCCCCCTTCATCATAACACTCCAGAGGGGCAGGGTAAAACTCCTGGCTCAGCTGGCTTAGGTTGGCTGTGTGATATAGAAGGTCCTTCAGGACAGCCATGGAGATGTCATTATCATAAAAACTGAGCCTGGTGAGTTGGGAGCACTGGCTCAGGGCAGGCAGGAGGGTAATGAGCTGCGAGTCCACCATCCAACAGCCCTCCACCTCTAGGGTCTGCAGAGTGTCTTTAACACTCATTAGGAGATCATGGAAAGGCATGGGGGATAAATCAATCAATTTCACAAGTCTTAGACCCAGGTGTTTGAGCTGATGGAGACTCTGACTCTGGGACAAGGAACTCAAGTCTAACTGTGAAAGCTTGCAGAAAGTGAGGGACAGGGTCTCCAAAGGGGTCTTCAGGTACCTAGGAAGAAACCAAGTAATTAGTGCTGGCACACAGAGATGGAGCGAGTTGGTCTTAGGGTTAGCATAGAAGTAAAGGTGGCCACTTCAAGTCATGCAACTCTATAATGATCAATATCCAGGATGCTGCTTATTGGAGTCTCACCATCCTTGGCAGTGAGAGGCCTGTATCAGTATAGGACTTACTCAGTCCATGGGTGTGCAGTTTCCATTACTATCTATCAAGAGAACCTGTGCTGGCCACATTAGCCCATGGTGTACACAGGAAAAACCAACCCAGGAAAGATCTGGAAAAGTCTTGAACTATCTTTTGCCCAGATCAGTATGTTCTGCGTCCCCCAGAATTCGGTCCTTTACCGTTCTTCACCTCTATCTTACCCACTTCTACCCAGGCCCTCCCTGGGCTCAAAGGAGGATTTCACACACTAGAAATCAGAAGACACACAAATGCTAAGCAGAGTTCTCCTTGGGATCTGTACAGGCATGGGTCCTCTCCAGTTCTGGGCTCACTGTTCTGACCTATTTCCTCCTCTTTATCTTAGAATCCAAAGAATACACAGCACCAGCTTAGTACATTTGTCCCACCCAATTGGTCTTCTAGCAAGGCCACTCTCTACATGCCCCCTACCTCACCCCAGCCTCTGTTTAATGAGTGAGTGGTCACTGAACAGTTAAAATGCAAACAAAACCCTAACTTAAATGCTGTAATGACTCCATGATTGTGAAATCCACAGTGGCTGGCTGACCTCACTCAGGAGCCCAGTATTCTCTAATGTAAGAGGAAGGTTTGCCGCAGTAGCAGAAAGTGCTCCCCATCCTACCTTACCTGAACAACTGTTTCATGTGCTCACTAGAAAAGTAGACGCCGTTCATGGACAGATGCTGGAGACAGTTGAGTTTGGAGAACTGAGAAACAAACTTGGTAATACACTTCTGTATGTCTGAGGGGTTACTTAGAACCTTGAAGGTGTTCTTGTGGACTCGTGTTAAAAGGAGTTTCTGAAGATTTCTCATCTGGTCCATGTAAGATACAAAATGAACCAGAGTGGACAGACTCCAACCTGTATTCAGTTCCAACTCCTGGATGCTGTCAGGTTGAAAGACCATCAAGACTTTCTTGACAGTGTACACAGGCAATGCCCAAATCCTCATCTTTACACAGCACAGCCTTATGAAACTTCTTCTCTGCTGGGCCCACTGTAACAAGTATGTTTGGTGTTCATTCAGATGGAACCTGAGGCAAAGGTCTGCGACCACCTTCAAACGCTGCCTCAGTGCATACCTAGGACTACACTTTGCTATTTGCTTTCCAGACACAGCCTCTGCTGAGCGCTCTCTATCCTCTGTCCCAACCCAAATATCCCAGAAATCATGGTGCACATTCCTCAGGTCGAGCACTTGAAGCTTTCGCCTCCTGTGAGTAAAATAGGTAGAAACATCAGAAGATACAAAAGACCAAACCCAGGCCAGCCAGCTTTTCCTCTGTGGCCACTTGTTCCCTGCTCTGTTGTGAGTGTTTGTGTTGGAAAAGTATGTCTGCCAGACAAAGGCTCTTTGTCCGAGCTGCATCTATAGACCTGTCCTGCTTCCTCCAGTTACTCTTAACTGTCTCTTCCACTTCAGAGAAAGGTTTATTCCACTGTACTGCATTATCCAACTGTCCCCCCAACAGGGGTAAAGGCTTCGGCAACCTTCCAAAATGATACCATCAGAAGCCTCTGTTCTCCCTTACCCCAGATGTCTCTCTCTTCCCTGTACCCCAGATGTTCATCATTCTACCCTATTTGGGTCTTGCTTACCTGGGGACAACCCGTGTCCATAGCAGATCTACTCCATCCAGCACAGCCTTCAAGGTCTCCAGGTCAGGAGTCTTCATCAGGGTCCCCACAGGGAGGAAGGGGAAGGGCCATGCTGCTACCATAGCCCTCAGGATGTTAGTCTGTTTGTGGTTGAAGGCTTCCTTGAACAATGGTGGGAACAGAACCCCTGGCAGGTACTGCAAAGAAGAGATGGCCATGGCTTCATCCTTCAAAAGCCTCTGCACTGCCAGCTGCTGGAGTGTGGGTGGGTCCTGAGCACTCATCCTTCAGGTCTTCAGTTTGTAGAAACCTAGTGGAACATAAAGGAGGCTACATTTTAGGAAACCCCACTTCTCACCTGTCTTAGTTACTGTTCTACTGTGATTAGACACCATGACCAAGGCAACTTAGAAAAGCATTTAATTGGGGCTTGATTACAGTTTCAGAAGGGTAATACATGACCACCATGGTAGATAGGCATGGCACTAGAGCAGTAGCAGGGAGTTGGCACCTCATCCACAAGCAAATAGCAAAAAGAGGGTGTGGCATAGGCTTTAAAACTTCAAAGCCCTCCCCTTTAGTAGTGACTTACCTACATCCAACAAAGCCAAAACAGATGACCAACAGTGAACCATGTTCAAATATAGGAACATAAGGCCAGACCTTCTCATCTGTGCTCTCTAAATCTAGCCACTGTTTCACCAAACTCAATTCCCACTGGGAAGGGGTACCCAGGAACCTAAGAGCTGAACCCCATCCTTTTATGGCAACAGGGAACACTGATCATCCCTCAAGATGTTCATGGAAAGGTTACGGGAATGTTCCATGCCTAACTAACTACTTGTTGCAGGTCCTGAGAATTGAATCTGGGTCCTCTGCAAGAAAAATTAAGTGTTCTTACTACTGCTGCACCATCTCTTCAGCCCCGTATATTTGGCTCTTAATGATCTGAACCCGCCTAGGAAAGAATGAAGAGGTTACACTGAGAAGATCTAGCAGATGCCATAACAGGCTGCCTGGTCTTCTCTTACAGATCAGGCTTCAATTTCAATGTCCTGAGACTGAGCAAGCAGTTTCTAGAAGAGCCATGTACAAAGGACAATTACTGATTTGAAAGCCAGGACAAGAGAGATAGGACACACCAAGTCTAGGCCACTGAGCCAGCCTCCACAGCAGCTCTCCAGGCCTGCCTAAAAATGAAAAACTATACCCTGACTAGTCCCTAACTTGACCTAGGAATTAGAACATGCTAATATGATTGCCACTTGCTTGAGTCAATCACATCTAAAGTGACCTAACTTCCTTGGACACTCCCCTTAGTTAGGCTTAAAGGAGCTCTCACTTCCCTCTCAGGATCTTTGCAATCATGCCTTTCTGTGGGATGAAAGGCCTCAGCATGCTCTAATAAAAAACTGCTCGTGCTAATTGCATACTCATGCAAGCAAAACAACCACACACAAATAAAATTAAAAAATAAGACAAAACAAAATAATTTTATGGTGAGGTTGTTTGGTACTAGGGTTTGATCCTAGGGCCTTACTCGTGCTAGACACATGCTCTATCATTAAGCTACATTCCCAGCTATTCATTTCATTTTATGTAGAGACAAGGTCACTTTGTGTACCGCACAATAGCCTGGAACTATGGTTCTTTCTCGACTGAATCCCTAGTGCTACGATTCCCGGAGTGTGCTAGCAGCCCACCTGGCTTTGTTTTGAGACAAGGTCTTGTCAAATTGACCAGGCTGAACCAACTGCAACACTCCTACAGCTTCAATCCCTAGAAGATATAGGACTTGTGCCTTTACCAAACCTCATTCCCATTACTGTTTTAAAGACAAGGTTTAAGGCAGGTGGTGGTGGGACATACCTTTATTCCCAGGTCTTGAAAGACAGAGGCAGGCAAATCTCTATGAGTTTGAGACTAGTCTGGTCCAGAGTCCCAGGACAGCCAAGACTGTTACTCAGAGAAACCCTGTCTGGAAAAAAAAGAAAAGAAAAGAAAGAAAGAAAAAACAATAAGTTGAATATAATTTAATGGATTACAAACTAATCAAACGCAGAGTTGGAAAGTCAGGGGTTCAAGACCAGCTTGGGCTTAATGAAACTTAGTCTTAAAAACTTAATAAATCAAACAAAAAAGCAAATCCCATTTAATGGGCATTTCTCATTACTGCCTGGTCTACAGAACAAATTCCAAGATAGCCAGGATTACACAGAAAAACCCTGTCCTGAAAAAACCATGTCTCCAAAATAAAATGAAATAAAAAATAAAATAACAATTTAAAGTCAGATATAATGGGACAATCTTGTAACCTGCATCCCAGTTCTCGGGAGGGAGGGAGGGAGAAAGATCAAGAGTTCAAAACCAGTCCCAGTTATACAGTGAGCTCAAGACCATCCGTGGCTACATGAGACTCCATTTCAAACAAAAATTTTACGGGAGTTCTACTTCAACCAGTTGTACATGTGTCTGTCTCTAAGAAGAAAGAAAATTGTAAAAATAAGCCTTTAGTAGTGAATCGGGTTTTTAACTTTTTTTGTTTGTTTTCTCCAGAGACAAGGTTTCTTTGTGTAGTTAAGTAGAGCAGGCTGGCATTAAACTCAGAGGTCTGCCTGCCTCTGCCTTGCCAGTGCTGGAAAATCGGGCTCAGGTTTTTAAATTCTAATTCTAACAGTCAAGAGAACGAGACAGTATGAGGTCATCCTGGACTAGAAACTGAGACCCTATCTTAATAGCCAAAGAAAGTAAATTTTAATTTGACACAAACCAAGGCATAATTTTAGATAGTCGAGAAACTCCCAGCTTGTAGTTCCAGCATTGGAAGGCAGAAGCGGAACCGCCAGAAGTTTAAAGAGTGCAACTTTGTCTCAAAACCAAAAATTAATAACTTGATATTAACCAGAGCTTGGTGAAACACACCAGTAATCATTCACTACAGAGGCGGAGGTGGGGGAGGGGTGAAGGCGGGAGTGGGGGCAGGGTGTTCTTGGTTTCTGACTCAACCTGAGCTACATTCTAGGCGAGCCTGGGCAGCTTAGTGAGACCTTGTCCCAATACAATTAATAGAAATGAAACTAACAAATTAAGATCAAAAAACATTTAAGATGACTGCAAACTTAAATCCGCAATCTGTTCGTCTGAAGAGAAAAAAAATCGAGTTCCCTTAGTATCTTGAGTCAAATACCCCTGAATCATTGTGCCCTAAAGGAGGTGGTTAACTTACCAGAAACAAACCTTAACTACAGAACTGAACCCCAGAAGAATCAGGCAGTCGCTCCTAGCTCGGTCTCCAAAGCAGTGAGCGTTCTCTCGGGCTCCTCCCAAGTTTCTCTGCTCATCTTCACACTTCCGTCCTGAAGCTTTTTTATCGCATTCCCCCGCAAATTTCCGGTCTGAGGCTTTTTTTTTTCCCCCCTCCGGATTCTGTCACATACTTCCGGTCCGTAGCCCCGCCTGCCAACCGCGAGCTGTCAATCGATTGGGTGATTGAGTCTCCGCCCTAGGTGGGCTTTTCTGTCTCTGGATTCAATGCAAGTCGTCTGTAAAAAGGGGAAAAAAAAAAAAAAAAAAGAAAGAACGGAAAGCCTCACGCAATGGCGCGCTTCTGATCCAAACCCTAGAGAGGCAGAGGCAGGCTGATCTCTGTGTGTTCAAAGCCAGGTTCTCTGAAAGGAAAAACAAAACTTGAAAGCCGCGGGAAATGGTGAATGCCTGTATTCCCAGCCCTCCGGTGACCGATTCAGGCAGATCCTTGTCTTAAAAAAAAAAATTGGGGGCTGAGCAGCGGGGTACACACGTCTTTCACTTTCATCCCAGCACTGGGGAGGTAGAGATAGGTGGATCTCTGTGTCTCTGAGTTCAAGGCCAGCCTGGTCTGATCTACGGAGCTGAGTTACACACACACACACAAACATGAAATTCCGTGAAAGTCAAAAGCCCATTTATTCATGGATGCACTCCCACTTAGTTTGGTTTGTTTCACTTATTTATTTGCTTAGTCATGCACTTTATTTTGGATTTGTTTCTTAAATGAGAAAAATAAAAATAAAAAGGCAAGGACATGACTGTTCCTAAGTATAATGGAGAAGGTTATTGTAGATAAAAGAGCATAGCCAGAGGCAGAGTCCAGAGTGCCTATGACCCTGAGCCCTGTGAGGAAACGGGAGAGGAAGGGAAAGAGAAGAGAGGGAAGTAGGCGCAGTCGAGAGGGCAAAGGTTAAAAAAAAAAAGGCAGGTAACCAAAATGGCTGGATTATATAAAGAAGAGCCTCTGGGGGGGCTGGAGAGATGGCTCAGCAGTTAAGAGCACCGTCTGCTCTTCCAGAGGACCCGGGTTCGATTCCCAGCACCCACAACTGTCTGTAGTTCCAGTTCCAGGCAAACACCAAGGCAAATAAAGAAAGTAAGTTTAAAAAAAAAAAAAAAAAAAAAAAAAAAAAAAAAAAAAAAAAAAAAAAAAAAAAAAAAAAAAAAAAAAAAAAAAAAAAAAAAGAGCCTCTGGAAGAAGGGCAGCCCAGCCCCTGGGCTAGAGAATTCCAGTAAAGAGACCAAGGAGAAACTGAGGAATGCAGAGAGAACCTAGAGGTCAGGCCCATTTTGATATGTTAAATAGGTACTTCAGTTGTTTGTCCCAAGGTTTAAAGTTTAACATTTCTGAGATGAGATTTTGCTCTGTAGCTAAGGTTGATTTGGAACGCCAACTCATAGCAATTCTCCTGCCTCAGCCTTTCTCCTGGGATGGTTACAATTGTGAGCAGAACAGACCTGGCTGTGACCCACCTAGTTCTAAATGTGAGTCAAAAGGAATGGGAGGGGGACATTAATCTGTGCCTGACAATAAATATAAAAATATAAAGCTGAAATGATTATTGACAAAATTATGAACATGTTGTGGAATCAGAGGCTGAGCTGGATGCTCTACCAGTGGTCCACTGTTGCAGCCATTTAGAAGGCTGAGGCAGGAGGATGGCTTATATCCATTAATATTTTGGGAAGGGGCCTGGGAAGTTTACATGGTGCTTGCTTCCCAGTATCCTCATAAATTCTCTGTTCAGCAAGCACTGTATCTTAGACAGGACACTGAGGGGCATGCCTGTAATCCCAGAACTCAAGAGTTGGAGTCAGGAAGATCAGTTTGAAGTCATTTTTGGCACATAGAAAGCTTGATGCCAGCCTAAACTATATAAGACCCTTACTCTTAAAATGATGAAAAAAAAAAAAAAAAAACTGGCTCTGAGAACAAAGCCACCCTTGGTTCCCCAGAAGACAAAGCATGCTTCAGAAAATATCAGCCAGCACACTGGCTAATGAGGGGGCAAAGGGGAGTGGGAGATTTGGAGTGAAATAGCTCAGTGACCAATAAGATCTGCCACCAAGCCTGACAATTTGAGTTCAGGCAGCCAGGCCCAAATGATGCTGGGAGAAGAAAACTGAGTCCTCTGACCTTTGGGTGCACTCAAGACATACAAAAAATACCTTTCTTTTTAATAATAAGGAAGATAAGATAGGGGTAGTACAGCTTACATATCTGCAAATCAGGGGGCTGAAGGAAGAATGCCAGTTTTGAGTCTAGCCTTGACAGCACAGTGAATCCCTACCCGAGTAAATAGGGAACGACAATGGGGGAGGGGCTCAGTGCCACAGTGTCTCAGCATCAGACCTGAGGGGTTAAGTGACAATAATCTAGAAGCCCTGGTGTTGGGAGCTTTGGCAACCTGAGGTGTGGAAGCAACATAGAGAAAGGCAATGTCACGGGCAGCATGGTGGGGACCCCTGAAAGTTAAAGGGTTCTTTTGTTGTTTTCTTTTGTGTTTTGAGATAGGGTCTCCCTATGTAGGCCTGGTCGTCCAGGAGCAAACTGTAGCTTACTCTGTAGACCAGGCTCACCTTGAACTCAGAGAAACCTGCCTGCTTCTGCCCCTTTGAGTGCTGAGATGAAAGGTATGCACCACCACACCCTGTGAGATCTTTTCTTTCCTTTGAAATAAGATAAAACCCTGTAACTCTGGTAGGCCTGGAATTTTCTAAATAGAACAGGTTGGTCTCCTGCTCATTATGATTGACCTACTTATTATATTGTTCTCACCATTTGAGAGTTGAGACAGGAGGACTGTAAATTCAAGAACTGCCTGAGCCACAGACCAAGTCCACAGCAGCCTAGGCAACTGAGGAAAATATTATCTCAACAACAAAAATGTTACGAAACAGCCAAGGACAGAACTTTCAGTCTTGTGATGCCCTGTGGATAGGAGCTAGGGCTACTAAGTGGTGGTGTCAGTGGATAGCATTATAAACTTCAGATGAGGGCTGAAGAGATGACTGAGTGGTTAAGAGCACTGACTGTTCTTCCGGAGGACCTGAGTTCGATTCCTAGCATCCACATGGCAGCTAACAACTGTCTGTGATTCCAAGATCTGACACCCTTACACAGTTATACATGCAGGCAGAACACCAATTCACATAAAATAAAAAATAAATAAATAAACTTCAGAAGGAACCAGAACAGAAAGTTGGAGTTTGAGAGCTTGTTTCTGTTGGATTGGAAGCCACATCTTCAGTGTCCAAATCTTATAGTCACCCCCACGCCATCAGGACACCCCATCTCACCTGGCCTGTACCATATCCACTAGAGACCCAAGATGACAAAGAGAACTTTTGCTTCTGTTTTCATACAGACTGAAGACTGGTTTTGGTTCCCAGTGAAGCTTTGCTTTCATTACTAATGTTTTCAGTTTGTTCATTTGTAAGATTTTTTTTTTTTAATTTATGTAGCCAGAGCTAACATTGAATTCACCATGTAGGCCAGGCTGGTCTCAAACTCATGGAGATGTGCCTGCCTCTGCTTCCTGCATGATGGGACTAAAACAGTTTTTGTTTTGTGTCTTGCCTAAACTGGTCTGGCAGTGGCTGTGAAATTCAAGCTGGCTGGATTTTACTGTCTTTGTGCCTCTGTTTCCTGAGTGCTAGAATCCAAGCATGTGTCACCAACCCTGCCACAGCCTCTCAGGAATTTGGCTTAAAGGCTAAGCTGTTCAAACACCATAGAGTATGCCTTAGTTCAGTTCATTTTAGTGCCCCTGGATGATTGTGTGTGTGTGTGTGTGTGTTGTGTCTATTTGAGTTTGCCATTTAGAAACAAGGTCTCCAGTAGCCCAGGCTGACCTGTAACTCCATATGTAGCTGAGGTGACCTTGAACTAGTGGTCCTCTGACCTCTGTCACCTAAATACTGAGGCCTGAGGCTTGAACCACAGTCTTAATTTTTGCTATTGTTCACATGTATGTGTGTGCTTTTGAATGTATGCTATGTGTATACACTGCACGTGTCCATGGAGGTTAGGAGCCAGGTTCCCTAGAACCGGAGCTACAAGCAGCTGTAAGCTGTCTACTGTGGGTTTTCTGAAAGAAAAGCAAACATTCTTAACTGCTGAGCCATCTCTCCACCCTAGCTAGCCCTATCCTATGGTTTCTTAAAAAGGAAGGTTATATTTGTTGCTGTCAAGTGAGAAAGGCCTTTTGGATTAGAATTGACTTTTATTTATTATTTTATTTTTATTTTGGGGTCTTTTGTGAAGGAAAAGAAAACTTGATCCATTCACCCTATGCTGAGGATTAGAGGCCTGAGCTACCAAGTCTGAAAGATTTGTTATCTTGCAAACCCAACACTACAGATCATTGGGAGGCAAGAAGTTTGCAAAAAGCCAGGAGTAGCAGTTCCCACCTCAATCCCTCCATTTAGGAGGTAGAAGGCCAGACTGGTCTACATAATAAGATCCAAGTCAGCCAGGGCTTCATAGTGAAACTCTGTCTCAAAACAATGAAAGGAAGAAGTTTGGTGAGCCCCAGGCCAGCTGTGGCTGAGGAGCTCTTCCACTCCAAGCTGTAGGTAGCACAATGACTCGAAAAGCAACATAAACAAGTTAAAGTGAGTGTTAGACTCTTTTCTCGCTGTCTCTACCCTAAGATTCCTGAGTGACATTTGAAGTCCTCTATGTAAGACCAATTAAACTTCCATCTGGATCCAGAGTGGGGATGTAGGCCTTTAATTCCAGCACTCAAGAGGCTGAGGCAGGTGCGTCTCTGTACCTCAAAGCTAATCTATACTACAAAAGCAGTTTGAGGCTAGCTAGAGCTACTTAGGAGGACCCTGGCTCACACAAAACAACAGCAAGTCTCTCCATTTCAGCATCTGGAGAAATGCTTAGAAACAATCTTCTGTGTCATCACAGCTGGATAAAGGCAATTGTCTCCAAGCCTGACAAGCTGAATTCCATTCCCTGAATTCCTTTCCCCCAACTAAGTCTTGCAGTCTGTCTTCTGACTGTCACATGCATGCTGTCTAAGGCAAGTGCCAACACACAAACACTGCTCTGCCTTTGTACATAATTTAAAAGCCTTTATATTAAACACACAGACATAAAATCACTGATTAAATGTAAAGCCATTGAACTGCCATTCACTTGGAGTTCCATTCCTATGCTTTGCTTGTTGTGAACACAGACCAGCGTCAAATTTATGATCCTCTTGCCTCATTCTCTCAAATACTGGAGTAGAGCTAAGCAAGTTCAAAAGCTTTTGGAAATAAAAGTGGAGAGATGGTTCAGCAATGAACAGCTAGTTTGTGATTCTCTTCTGGGTGAGCTGAGTTTGGTTCCCATAACATCACACCCCCACATACAATTCCAGCTCAAGGGGATTCTACTCTTTCTTCTAGCCCCTGTGGGCACCTGCACCCGTGTGTGTGTGTGTGTGTGTGTGTGTGTGTGTGTGTGTGTGTGTGTGTGTGTGTGTGTTTGCAAGTGCATACACATGTACACACTCGCACATGTGTATACACACACACACAATTTTATTAGTAACTTCACCTATTTACATAGAGTCTCCTTAGCTATTTTCAGCCAGGTCCCATTAGCTGAACAGAAAGTACAAGTAGGCTGACATTTTCCTTCCTTTAAGGGGGGTGAGAGAACCCCAGAGATGGCTCACCTTTGTTCAGTTTTACTCTTTTAGCAGACCCAGCTCCCAGACAAATCACTCAGGGAGGCTCATTTTTAATTATATTTAATGCCTGGCCTTAGCTTGGGTTCTTTTTAGCTAGCTTTTCTTAAATTGTTCTACCCACCTTTTGCTTCTGAACTTTTTCCTTTTTCTTACTTCTCTAAATTTTTTACTCTTACTCCTTGGCTTGCTGCGGAACTGGATGACTGACCCCTTCTTTTCTTGATCCTCCTCCCCGCAGATTGCTCCTTCTATATATTCTCTCTGCCTGCCAGCCCTGCATAGCCTTTCTCTTGCCTTGCTACTGGCCATTCAGTTCTTTATTAGCCCATCAGGTGCTTTAGACAGACAAAATAACACAGCTTCTCAGAGTTAAACAAATGCAACATAAACAAAAATAACACTTCTTAAAATAATATTCTACAATGCACCTTAAAGGATAGGGTACAGCATTCCATCTCCTGTACCCCCACAGAACAGACTTTAGAGGAGCAGAGGTCAGGACTGGGAGAAATAATGGTGCAGTAAATCTCACAGGAGTGATTCTGAGTCCACCATGCTGCCTGGGAGGCACCACAGCTTTGATAACATCAGACTGAATGGAATGGGGGTCAACTGAGGTCACCTCAATTGTCACAGCAGGGATTCTCACCCTGGTGTGTTCTTCTGAGAGAAAAAGGGTTCTAATCTGAAAGGATGTCAGAAAAGAAATTGTAAAAGTCAGAGGGAAATTCTGCCATTCAGGTCATAATCTCTTTTCACAGCAATGCAGAAGTATCTAAAGCATACAGTATCTTGAGGCTCCTGAACATTTTTGAGCCAGGTTATATCTAGTAATTAGAAGTTAACACATTATGAAAGCTGCCTTCCCTGGCAGGTTTCCCCTTTAACATAGGCCAGAAGATAACTATTCAAAAGCATTTTCTCTTGGGCATCATTGAGAGTATAAACTTAATTAAATCTATGTGTACAGACCTTAAAGAGGGGTGCATTGCCACAATCATATTCCAGTTACCCAAATTCATCACTCTCTGACATCTCTATATGAATGGTGGGCATTTCCTCAAGGCCTATCTGGACCAGGTGCTCAAGTGAGGAAGGATGGAGAACTTTCTCCAGAGTCCAGAACAGAGCCTGTCTGTGTCACATTAAACATCAGTACATACCTGTGGCTTCCCAGCTACAGGGGTAAGACATTAGACCAAAGGTTCTAAACCTTCCTAATGCTGTAACTTTTTACTATTCCTCCTGTAGTGATGACCATAAGATTATGTTGTTACTTCATAAGTGTAATTTTGCTACTGTAATGAATTATAATGTAAGTATCTGTTTTCTGATGGTCTTAGGTGACCCCTGTGAAAAGGTCATTTGACCCCCAGGTTGAGAACACTGGATTAGGCTAAGTAGAGAGTCCTGTTTCCAGCCTAGGTTTTACTCAGAGGGCCTTATTAAACTCAGAGAGACGGTCTGGAAAGGATCTCCAGCTGTTTGGAAAACAAACTCAGTGAGGACGAGTTGTCGTCTCCTCCTTGGGAAGCCTGTCTAAGCTGAGGGGACAGGGCAAGCCTGAGAAGACAGCACTTGTGGAAGGGAGGACCCCCAGGACTTCTAGCTCAGAAGCTATGAATAGGCACCAGCCCGCCTCAGTGTCCTAAATGTGAAAGGCTGAGCACAGGTAGGGCTGAGTAGATGGGCAATGGGTGACCCTGGGAGTGGGGCTGAGCTATAAGGGAAGCGTTGTGGACAAGAGCTCAGGCTGTTCTGGGGAGACAGGGCTCAGTGGGCCCAAGGTTGGCACACAGAGGGATGCTGCCAAGTGTCTTCTTGTTGGTTTTTCTACTAACCTCATATGTTCACTGATGCGGCTTTGTGCTGGACAGTGGGAAAGAAGTACTGGGCTGAGGACTGAGCCAGTGAAAATGATGATGGATATCCTCTGCCTAGAGTGAGATGACTTGAGAGAACATCCTGGGCTTGACCTTCATGATGGGCTCAGAATGACTTTGAGCCAAGCTTTTCTCTTCCCATTTGGTGTTGTATTCCAGCCTCTACTGCTCTCCAGACATAACCTACATTGTCTTTCTTCTCTCAAAATTATTCACTGGCATCTTTACGGTCAAAATTTGTTTGTGCAAGGACCCAAGTATCCATCCGCTTAAATGCCTGAGCTTAAGTGGAATCAAAAGTTTCCAATTAAATAGTAGAGCCTGGTGTGGGATGTCTTTCTGTATGCTATGCTTTTATTACCTTTTGTTAATAAAAAGTTGTTTTGGCCTATGGCAAAGCAGTTTAGAGGAAGGCAGGAAATCCAAGCATAGATAAAGGAAGGAGGGCAGAGTCACAGGAGATGCTGCAAACTGTGGCCCAAAGGGCAAGATATAATGGAACACAGGTAAAGCCACAGAGCCACTGGCAATACACAGATTAATAAAAATGAGTTAAGTTGTAAGAGCTAGTTGGTAATGAACCTGGGCCATAGGCAAAACAGTCTGTAATATAAGCCTCTGAGTAATTATTTTATAAGAGGCCGTAGGACCATGGGTGGGAGAGTGTCATCTGAACTGAAGGCCTGGATAGACCAGAAAAACTTCTGCTTACAGGACCCCTCTAAATCCTGCTAGAGACACAACTACTCTGCATGCCCTGAAATAGGATTGTTCTATGCAGGACTCCCAGCCCAGTGCCCACTTGTCAACGCTGAACCAATGTTCCCAGCTCACTGAGGTCAATTTCTATGGAAACTATATCTGCCTGACTTCCCTGAAGAACCTCATACACCACACTACCAATCAAGCCAATTGATCCTGGAGTTGTACCCTGACCTTTTCAAATACTATGAGGTCCATGGGTGGTTTCCTTATAGAGAGATTTACTCAGCTTTGCCCTGAGCTCATGGATACACTGAGGGGTGTAAGTAGCCCAAGAAAGCCTGCTTTATTACAAGCACCTGCCTTCAATGTAATGGCCATTCCATCTATAACCTGGACATGTGTCTATGTTCTTGTTGGCAGTAACTTGAGGAAGTTACTTCTAGACACTGAGATATGAAATTCTAGTGTCTCAATTAGGGGGCACAGAGAGTGATACATTCCTCAATGTGTAGGAAAACTTTGATGCAACCTTTTCAGAATAGATGTGGGAAATAGTTGACATGAAGAACAATGGGCTGTTATGGACATGTGTTTTCTGGAGCCTGAAAGACAATTCTGCATTTGCAAATGTGTTTCCATATTACAGAGATGGCTCAGCAGTTTATAGCTTTTGTGGTTCTTGCAGAGGACCCAGTGTCTTAGGGTTTCTGTTGCTGCAATGAAACACCATAACCAAAAAGCAAGTTTAGGAGGAAAGGATTTATTTGGCTTACACTTCCACATTGCTGTTCATCATCAAAGGAAGTCAGGATAGAAACTCAAATAAGGCAGTAACCTGGAGGCAGGAGCTGATACAGAAGCCATAGAGGGCTGTTGCTTATTGGCTTGCTCCCTAAGGGTTACTCAGCCTGCTTTGTAATACAGCCCAGGACCACCAGCCAACATGTGGCACTATTCACAATGGGCTGGGCCCTCTTCCATTAACACTATTAAGAAAATATCCCCGGGGGCTGGAGAGATGACTCAGAGGTTAAGAGCACTGACTGTTCTTCCAGAGGTCCTGAGTTCAATTCCCAGCAACCACATGGTGGCTCACAACCATCTGTGATAACATTTGGTACCTTCTTCTGTATACTATATGCATAATAAATAAATCTTAAAAAAAAAAAAGAAAGAAAATATCCCACAGCTGGATCTTATGGAGGCATTCTCTCAACTGAGGTCCCTCCTTTTAGATGACTCTAGCTTGTGTCAAGAGGACACAAGACCAGCCAAGAGCACACATGATGGCTCACAACCACACAAAACTCCAGTTCTAGAGGTTCTGACCTTCTTCGAACTTTCCAGGGTACCAAGCACACACTGGTGAACACACACACACACATACAGCAGGAAAGCATTCATGAAGTAAAATAAATAAGTCTAAAAAAATAATGTAGCTCTTAGCATGACTGGAAAATGAGACATTTCCCTGGTTGGTAGTGGTAAATTAACTATCAGATGTTGAATGGTGTTCCTCTGTTATCCACCATAGTTCACTAACCTGCTCCCGAATCCAGGTCAACAAGGTTCCTTCACTATAGGGAAGAGAGATGATGCTGAGGCCCAAGAATTAACAGCCTCAAAATAAACTGACACCATTTTGTCTTTGCATTATCCACACATTCCACTTGTGTGGCTGTTCAGTGGATCACATGAACGAAATCTTTACTTAAGGTGCATGATCACAAATGAGATTTTATGAAAGACGGGATTGAAATTTGGAGTACTCAAGCTATGAGGGTTTACAGACACGCAAAAAGGGCATAGTCAAAAGGAAAAAAGAACGAACACAGGGAATGAATGGCATCTAGAATGAAAACAAACAAACACGTTTGATGCTGTTTGTTTCTTGAACCATCCAGGACTCCATGAAGATGATCTGGGTGGTGTATCCTGAAGTTTTCTGACCTGTCTGGGCCCAAGGTCCAAAGAAATCTTTTTCACCTGTGGTCCCACACAGCAGCTTATAAAATAATTACTTGGAGGCTAATATTAATTATGAACAGTTTGGTCTTTGGCTCAAGCTCATTACCAACTAGCTCTTATAACTTAACTCAACCTATTTCTACTAATCTATTGTACCAGCACATGCTCTGTGGCTTTACCTGTGTTATATTACATCTTGCTTTCTGGGCAACAGCTTATACTGTCTCTTTATGACTCTGCTCTTCTTCATCTCCATCTCTGCTTCGATTTCCTGCCTACCTCTAAGCTGCCTTGCCATAATGACTTCTTTATTAGCAAATGGCAATAAAGCATATTCACAGTGTAGTACAAAAAGACATCCCACATCAGTATGGGAACTCAATAGTCTGAGTAGTCATTCCCTAGGACTAGAAGCCTAGAGTTAATTAGGGAAGGTGACTTCACAGGTCCTTCAGAGCCTTGGAGGAGTCACTGGAACCAGTTTTGGCTCTGGGGCCTGCAGTCATTCCCTGGAGTTGTGAGTACCCTGCCATCTGTTCCACATCTGGTGACTTAGTGCCTTCAAGGGAGCATTACCCAGTCTATCCTCAGCCAGTCTCCTGGTAAAACAGAACATTCCTGAGTTTGGGGGATTTTTTTTATTTTCAAGACAGGGTTTCTCTGTGTAGCACTAGCTGTCCTAGAACTCACTCTGTATATGAAGCTGGCCTAGCCTCAAAGTCCTAACTGCTGGGATTAAAGGTGTGTGTCTACAAACTAAAAATTTCTATTAATGAGTGTAGTATTATGGAGTGTATTATTTAGTTTTAGGCATGAGAGCAGAGAGAAGTGTTAACACAGCTAAACTCAAGGACACAAGTGTTCTGGTCTTACGTAAGCAGAGGGTGGAGGTTTTTAATTTAAAAGAAAGGCATGTGGTGTATGAGTGTGTACGTGCTCACTTGAGCGCACATGCAAGCACAATCCATACAGCAGGTATGGAGGTCAGAGGATAACTTGTCCAGGTCTGTTCTTGTAAGTTCCAGGTCACAGGCTTGTCAGAATGTGCCTTCATCCTGAGTCATCTCACTGGCCCAAGATGTCACTTTAGACAGCCTTTAAGGAAATCAGCTGTCTCTTCATGGAGTGTGGTAAGTTTCAGACCCCAGTCACTGCAGCGTGAGTGGTCTCATCTCCTACCCAAGGCCCTGATTATTCCTAGTTTTCCATTCTAGGATGACTGTGGCTGTGAAAGAGGAAACAACTGGCCAGGCCTGGTTTGACCAATCTCTAATTACAGGACTTGGGGAGCTGAGGTTGAATTAGGAGTCTATCACAAGCTTAGCTGCATAGAACTGGAGGCCAGTTAGGGCTTGACCTTTTATCACAAAAAGGCCAGATACAAAGTCATTTAGATCTGAACTTGGTGGGGAACATGTGTAATCCTAGAAGTTAAGAGGCTGATGCAGAAGGATCTTGAGTTAGGCCATCTAGAGCTTCATCGAGACAGCAAAGGACACCACCCCTCCCAGGCCCTTCCTACAAAGAAAACATTTGTATGAAGTGAAGAGAGAAAACTTAGCTCAAGAAACTCCATTTTGTATTCTAGTAGCAATTTTATATTATAAAAGTAAAATAAATTTCACATTCTTAGCAGGGGCTTGTCCAGTTCCAAGAAAGAATAAGCTAAATACTATCCAACCCTAAGGCAGTAAAACAGCCACCCTACCCAGCCCAAGTGGGGTCCATTAATGTTAAACTGTAAAAAGTCCCTAAGCACCAGCCAATCAGGAGCACACTTGCACCCTTGACCCCAAGTTACCCTGCCTTATGGTTTTTGCCTTTAAAAACCTTATGTAATTTGGGGTGCACAGCTTTTCCTTGCCTCACTACATTGAGTTGTGGGGGTGCAGTGACACAGACAAGCTCCCTGCCTGGCTTATATTGCGCTGACAATAAACCCTGCTGTTGCACTTCAGACATCTCTATCTCTGGTGGTCTCTCTGGGGGTCAAGCTTTGGGAAGAACATGAAGCTCACCCCCATAGTGCTTCTATTGTCTGAGTGAAATAAAATTATAAAGTCACAGAGCAGTGTGACAGGCAGGCTGATGATCTCTCTTACTAAGGCAAGTGATCTCAATGAAATAGCTGAGATCTTGAAAATCCTCCAGTTCAGGGGATCCAGTCAATAATTTAGGAAGGCCTTGAAGGAAATCTGCCCATCAATTTGGAGGCTTTTGTGAACAGATGATCAGCTAGAGACTGGGAGCAAGACAGCCCCACAGAAATGGGGCTTCTGGTCTAACACGGTGGGACGGGCCTATGATTCCATGGGGAATTGAGGTGTAGATCTTAACATCTGCATCCCAGCTTATTTTTTCTCCAGGCCTCTTTGATGTGTGAGTTTATTTGGGTTACAGTTGGAGAAAATACAGTTCATGAAGACATACTATCAAGAGTCTGGGGCAACTAGATATATAGTGTCCAGTCAGCAAATAGATGTGAATGTTCTGCTCACTTTCTGTTTTTATTGACTCCAGGACCACAACCCACACTAGGGTGAGTCTTTCTTCCTCAGCTAAACCTCTCTGGAAACAGTATCACAGTACAAACCAAAAATCTGACTCCTAATGATTCTGGGTCTTATCATATGGGTTGATGATTCCTCACAACCTAGGTATCCTGGACTGCCATCTCCTGCTACTCCTCTATACCGGTCCATTGGACAGTGAGTCTGTCTTACTCCCAGTTTGCAAGTCTGTACATGATGCACTGAACAGGACCAGAATGATATGACAAACTGATTATATCTCATTACTCAAACAACATTATGTCTTTGTCTTCCCTCTGTTTACAAAGCAATGTCCTAAGGAGCACTGTTTTCTGTGTCAACGTGATTTTTCTTTCTTTTTTCCCCCCCTCACTAGAATAGTCTTAGCTGGCCTGGACCCACCTTCTTCTGTGTTCCAGGTATTAGGACTAAAAGCATGGGTCAACATGTACAGTTTACAACATGACAACTTTTAATAAAAATTCTCCATTTTCTTTCAAAGAAATTAAGTAGTGCCTTAAGCCTACTTCTCTGTGTCCCCATGACAACACAACCAACCCTTGGATTTCATTTCTCAGTTTCCAGCAGTGTGGTGATATATTGTATATTTAATAATAATAAAAAAAACAGTCTGAAATATCAGAGGACAAAGCCATGAAGGTCAGGGAGTGGTGACCTCAGCCTTTAATCTGTCCTGATCTCTGTGAGTTCAAGGCCTAATAGAGCTAGGCAGTTGTGGCACACACCTTTAATCCTAGCTCTAGGAAAGTTGAGCCAGGAAGTGTGATAGTTGGGCAGGGACAGAGGAGGGTAGAGTTCAGCTTCCCTCCCCTGGCACTTTCCTTTTCAGCCAAGCACTGAGAGCCTTGCAGTCT